>LKTO01000915.1:0-14349 GCA_001399465.1 Hymenoscyphus scutula
TTTTTATTAGTCTATTATATACTAGTAATTTATATCTAAAGTTAGCGTAGAATAGTAATATAAGTATTATTTCTATAGTTAAGCTATTATATATAAACTAAGCTAAAGGTAATAGTTCTACCTAGTTGTTCTACTAGTAGTTTATATAGTAATAGAGGTATGTTTTAACTACTTGATTTATACGTTTATTCTCTCTATTAGTCTAGAGGTAGAAAGCTATTAAAAGCTTTCTTTTTACATCTAATCGCTCTATAAGAGTAGTCTAGAACTTTAAGGTAAAGAGCTTATCTCTATCTAAGAGTATCTCTATTAATATTCTATATCTTAAGATTATATCTCTTAAGTATATAAATACTAGATGTTCTACTATACTAGACTCTATATATAGTATTAGTATTATATATTTAGTAAGTCTTTCTATAATAACTAGGATTAAGTTATATTTAACTTCTATTATTAGATCTCTAGATTTTAGTAGTTTAATAATAAAATCCTAAGAGACTAATTTCTAAGAGGTCTATAGAATAGAAGTAGTACTTATCTATCTATATAGTAGCTAGTGTAAAGCCTTATTCTAGGTATAGGTATTATACTTCTTTATTACGTCCTTAATAATCGCTAGTAGATAGTCTATAAAGTAGTATTATTTAATCTACTAAGTAGTTCTTCTTATTCCTTAATGTCTATAAGTAGGTACTAAATAGTACTCGCTAATAAACTACTTTATATATTCTTTTAGAACCTATAATTTCCTATTATAGTACTAGTTCTTTCCTTTATATATATTCTAGATCACGTCTAGCTATAGGTCTACTATCTATATAGCTATAATTTAATGAATTGTTAGAGCTAAGTCTCTATTAGATAGTTCTTTTAATATTACTAGCCTTATATATTCTCTAGCTTCTTTATAGCCTAGTTTATAACTAAGAGTGTCTACTCTTAGGTTTATTATTTCTATAACATGTTAGATAACGATATTATAGTATAATAGAGTTTCTAACTATCTAGTAAGACGCTTACTCGTGAGTTCCTTAGTAGTAGTAAAGGTTTGAAGATTAGCGTGATTAGTAAGGACTATCACCTGATGCTTTGTTTCTTAGAGGTAGATTTTCTAATACTCTAAAGTAAAGACTATAGTAAGTAGTTCCTTCTCGAATATAGTATAGTTCTACTATACCGAGTCTAGCGTTCTAGAGTAGTAGGCTATAGATATTAATTTTCTATTTTCGTCTAGTTATAGATATATAGTACCTATTACTATACCTAATAAGTCTATTTCTATAGTACTTAGTTTCTCTAGATTATAGCTATATAGGATTAGTTTCTTAGTAAAGTGTTTCTTTATTATCTAAAAGGCTATCTCTATAATCTTGTTCTATATAAAAGGTACTTCTTTATATATAAGGTTCGTTATTAGTTTTAATATTCTAGTATAGTCTACTATAAACTAACGGTAGAAGTTAGTAAATCTCTAGAAATGTTAAATATCTTTAACGTTTTTTAGTAATTCCTAGTTAATAACGTCTCTTATCTTGTCTAGGTTAATTTCTATTTATTCTAGAGATATTATCTAGCCTAGGAACTTAGTATAAGTTACTCTAAACTTGTATTTTAATAACTTAAGACAAGAGTTTACTATAGTAAGTCTTTTTATAACCTTATATATATAACTCTTATATTTCTCTACTTTATCTAAGTAGATTAGAATATTATCTAGGTAATAAATAACTATTACCTCTAGAAGACCTTCTAGAATGTTATTATTCTACCTCTAGTAGGTTACTAGTATAGTAGCTAATCTAAATAGTATTACTATATACTTATAGAGTCCTAAGAGTAATCTAAAAGTAGTTTTCTACTTATTATCTACCTTAATTCTAATCAAGGTATAAGTGTTCTATTAGTCAAGTTTTATAAATATCTTAGTAGAGCTAATTCTATCTAGTAGATATTATCCTTCTAGTAGTAGATAAGCGTTCTTAATCGTTGTATTATTTATATCTTAGTAGTTAATATAAACTCGACCTGTTAGGTTGTTCTTCTTACTAACGACTAATATATTTAATAGAATAAGTAATTTAGATCTCTAAATATAACCTTTCTTTAAACCTTCGATAATATAGCTTTTAAAGCGTTATAGCTTAATCTAGCTATAAGGCTATATTTTCTATTTCTTAAGGTTATATCTCTCTTTTAATTTAATCTTATAATCCTATAGATAATACTCTAGTAGAGCTTATAAGTTCTCTAGGTTCTTAAACAATTCTATGAATTCTCTATACTATACAGGTATTACGTTATTAGCTTTCTTACTAACCTGTAGAGGACCCTTAGTAAGATGTTCTAGCGCCTTAGAAGAGGTAGCGCTAACCTTGTTTCGGCTATATAGTTATAGCTACGATCCTTTATAGTTATATTAGCTAAAAGTTATTATTTAGACTTTCTAGTCGATATCTAGATTATGTTTACTAATCTATAGTATACTAAGTATTATATCTTAGCTACTAATTACTATAATATTAAATTATATATCTAAGTAGTATCCTTTAATAGTAATTTATATTAGAATAGTTTACTAATTAATAACTCTATTTTAATATACTATATCTGTTCTATTAACTATATCTAGGTAGTATAGTTCTATCTTCTTAATAGAGACGTTTAGCCTCCTTAGTACTAATAGAGAGAGGAAGTTACCTATCGCTTCTAAGTTAATTATAACTTAGAGTTCCTGTCCTCTAATTTTTATAGTTATTATTAACTAGTAGTCTTCTAATATAGTATAGATTTCCTGTCTATTTATATAGATTATAAAACTATATTCTCTTTAGCTAGTTTCTACTACTTAGAGTTTAATCCTCTAAGAGTAGAGTTTTACTTACTAAGAGTCGCTTTTAGTTACTATATAGACTATTTACTATTCTATAGCTTAGTTGTAGTTAGGTTTATTACTAGTAAACTACTTCTCTAATTCCTAGTCTAATATAGGTTTTAGATAGCTATACTACTATATAATTATATCTTCTAATATAACTTCTAGAATCTAATATTCTTCTACTTATAGTTAGGTAAAAGGTTAATCTCTTTCTCTCTATAACTTAAGAGTAGACTTAAAGATGTTCTCAATAGCTTATACGTTTAGTTTTCCTTCTATAGTATCTAGGTTACTTTCGAGATTTCTAAAGATAATACTTATTAGAAGGTTATCCTAAACTCAAAATCGTTCTAGTACTTCTAGAGCCTGTCCTCTAGTTATATAAGGGGCCTAAAAGTCTGACTTGTTTCTATTAAGGTCTATCTATCGGTTACTACGTTTGAAACATTCTATAAATGCCTATGTTTCTCCTTCTTAAGGGTTGTTGTTCTAGTTATTCCCTTAACTAGACGCGTCTAATAATTCTAACAATAAGTCTAATAATAACTCTACTATCTCTACTTTATATTATAGAGGTAGATTATACTCTGATTTAGAACATCCCTTGTAGTATTGTTTAAGGATAGAGTTCTCCTTATCCTCTACTTACGTTCTATACCTGCGAGCTTCTAGCTCTTCGTCGGATAGGTTAAATCTCTTAAGTAATACTATTTCCTTCCTAGTAGTAGCAAAGGCTTACTGTTTTCCTAAAGAATTAGCCTTCTTACGACAGTTACTTACTCTATAGCCAGGTAGGCTATAAGAAAAGTATAGATACTACTTACAACGTTGGTTTTGTTCTTTCTAGAAGAGCTTCTACTTTCTAGAAGTCTTCTTCTAGGTAGTGTTTACTTATTAGTTGTTCTAGCGGTCTAGTCGGTTCTATTTGTTATACTTCTTAAATTCTAGGCGGTGATTAGTTTTCTTAAATTCCTATAGATAGTTGTCTAAATAGATTACTCCTTTAATTATAGTAGTAATGTCTTTATAATTAAGATTTTATTATACTATCTCTTTATATAGCTTAATGTTAAGTCCTTTATAGAAGAGTTCTATAAGAGCGAGAGAATCCTACTCTATTCTATTTCTATAACGTTAGAATTTATTTACGTAATTAATTACTAATCTAGTCTAGCGTAGGTTAAGTAACTTCTATATTACTGTTTTAATAGTATTAATATTACTAAACATTTAGTATATAGTAACTTTAAATCTATTCTAAGATCTAAATATTAATTATATATTAGCTATACTTTCTACTAAGGTTTTATATATAAAAAAGTCCTCTAGATATAGTTATACTTATTTAAGAGCGGTCTCTCGAAGGTAGAAGATAGTAAAGATAGGCGACGCTATACTATTACTATTAAACTTATCTTTGTTAAAGTTAAAGTAGATTTCCATTTATATAAGAAATAACTCTAACTCTTATCGTTTACTATAGTAGGTGTTAGACAGCTTAACTCGTATAGTTTCTAGAGCTTCGACTCTATATAGCTCTAGTACGTCTAGTATACTCTTATTATTATCTTTGTTATCTAGTATTATTATTTCCTAGAATGTAGCGAGTATACTCTAGATTAGTATATTAATAGTACTAGTACTAGAGCTAGAGATAGAAGCGGCCTTTAGAGGTATTATAATTTAAACTTCTAAGCTTAGGTACTTAAAGTATAACGATTCTTAAACTAACTAACTAAGGTAACTAAGTATCGCTAGAGTTTATTCTTATAAAGAGGTTTAATCGCGAGCTAGGTGTTTACTTAGAGGTAAACTCGTTATAAAACTATAAAGCTGTTAAGGTAGTAATAACAATATAATATAAGGTTAAGTACGAAGCTTCTATCTAATAGTAGACGTGCTAGTCTTATATAGAACCTTTCTACTCGCGGATCTAAGCTAGATCCTAGAACCCCTTTAGATCCCTAGAGGATCCTTAGAGATCTATCACGTGATTACAACTACATGAAATCCTTAGATCGCTTAGCTAACCTAAGTAACCTATCTAATACTATAAGAGTATATAATAGTACTTAACCTGTTAGAGCGCCGCCTAGTCTTTACTAGTTATATATATATATGATTTATAACACTTTAGTAGCTATAGTCTAATACTCCTTACTCTACTAGAGATGTCTAAATCTATACTCTAGGCCTTACTTTACGCTACTAAGATATATACTATATACGCATTTAGTAATAAACACTATACTAGCTTCTAACAATTCCGCGTCTAGCTATTTAGAAAGCTTATAGAGCTATTACGATTTAAGCTTTATCTAGAGAGTTAATTCGAAGGCTTTAAAGTCGAGAGTACTAAGTTTAAGAGATAGCTACTCTCTATTTCCGCCTCTTATATAAGAGAGGCGAGTAAGAATAGAAAGATAGTCTAAACTACACTTAAAGGTAAGGCTAACCTCTAACGCTATTCCTCTTTAGTAGAGGCTACTCGAGTAAAACGCTAAGTTAAGAGTATTACCTAAGTTATATATTTATATACTAGTAGAGGTAGTAAGCTATAGCTCTCTATCCTCTATCTAGCTAATAAATATAGAAGCCTAGGTACTCTTCTAGCCTAGAAGGTCTAGTTACTAGAGCTAGCTCTTTAGGTTAAGGTTACTAGCTAGAAAGAGGTTTATTATAAGAATATATTAAGAGCTAAGGATAAGACTTATAGCCTTATCTACTTCTTTAGTATCTAGAGAAGTATTATATATATTAAGTATATAAAGTAAAGAGCCTTAAGGTAGTAGGATTTTAATATAAACAAGGTCGCGACATTTAAGTAAGAGAGTAATAGAGGTCTATTAGCTAGTAAGAATCCTAGCCTCTTTTCGTATAAAGGTAAGTACTCTAGATAGGTTAATATTCTAGTTATATATAGATATAAAGTAGTTATAGTTTAGATAGCGTCTAGTAATCTAGCGGCTAATATCTCTTAGACATATATACAACTCTTAAATTAGTACTATATCGACTCGTTTAGAGTAAGCTAATTATAGTACTAGCTTCTAGTACTCGCTAGACTTATATATATTAATTTATAGGACTTAGAGGTAGTAGCGTTATATAAACTCTTATCTACTTATAATAAAGTAAAGAGGTTATTATCTTATAATCCTAGCCTAGAGACCTCTTCTACTAAAGTAATAAGAGACTTTTTAGCTCGTTAGAGAATTATAGACAGCGGCGTAAGTAGGCTTTCTATACCGTTCTAAGAAGAGAGGTTCTATAGAGTAGTAGGTAGGTCTAGGTCTATTTCTATGTCTCTATTACTATAGAGAGAGTCTTCCTCTCTTCTTATTCGCATCTTATTATAAGCTTACTAAATAGCTCTCTTATTCTTAGTTAAGAGATATATTTCTAAGGCTTTCGGCCTAAGCTAGTATATAGAGTTATTAG
Organism: Hymenoscyphus scutula; assembly: GCA_001399465.1. NCBI lineage: Eukaryota > Fungi > Ascomycota > Leotiomycetes > Helotiales > Helotiaceae > Hymenoscyphus > Hymenoscyphus scutula. The sequence goes on from LKTO01000915.1 coordinate 6,320, forward strand.
AGACATATAGGCCTATATAGTATAGATACTTTAGCTTATACTAAGAGTATCTATTATAACTAGAGTAGAAGGCTTTAGAGTATCTAGTAGTACTATATAGGCGACAACGTTAGTTCTTACTATAGTTTCTAGAGTTATACTACATCTAGTACTTAGAGTACTATATAATAGTAGAGACTTTAGAGAGGCGTCTAAAGAAGGCTCTTCTTCTAAGGAGAGAAGTTATATTAGGAATAGCGCGAGAGGCTATAACTTCCTTCTTCTTAAAGAATACAATCTAGAAGGTATAGAATAACCTGTTAGAGAGAGAACTAGTAGCTATATCTACCTTAGTAGAGACTACTCTAGTTCGCTCTACTATTACTATAGCTACTACTTAAGCTATAGTAGAGAAGAGAGTTAATATAATCGCTTCTTTCTTATTAATTTCGATAGTTTTAGTACTTCTAGAGACCTCTAATAGACGGAATACTATCTAGTCTTAGAAGGTCTCTATTTTAGCTATAGAGAAGAGAGTTTAGATAAATGCTCTCTTTATTAATAGAAGAGTATCTAGAGCTTCTTTGTTTTTAGATATAATAGTAAATCTAGTATTAACTATAAGTACCTCTTATATAAGCTCTTTATAGCCTATTTTTAGGTTATAGAGAGTAAGAAAGATAGCTAGAGTAGAGTGTTCCCTTTTAGGAGAGTTAAGAGAGAGTCGGATAAAGACTCTAAGGTCAGATTTAGTAGAGAGTCTCTTATTTATTCGAGGCTTTAAGGCGACAGGAGGCAGGGGAGGAGGTAGTACTGTTGTTAGTGCTGTATTTTCAGGCACTAAGGCATCTATTACAGTCCGTGCGTAGGTGAATTTTCCAACAGGAGCCAGAGAGGGGGAGGGAGTCGTAGAGGACGTAGAGCCGCCACCATGCGTGGCAGAGGGGGCTCCTAGGGCCAAGGGTAGTGGGGAGGGTTCCTCTAAGGCATATGCCCTGTGAAAGGCCAGGCTAAGGTCAGCGACCTGTGTACAGAAGGCCCTGAGGTAGGGCAAGAGGTCCGAGGGGGCTCTATCAAGGGCAGTGCTTAGGTGGTGGTCTACTGCTTCTGTAGTGCCGCCAAAGAAGATTTGCCCTGTTGTGCTACGTTCTAGGGCTTTAGTAGTCGCTGAGACAAAGTGTTACTATATATTTAGGAGGGGGGGGATTGAGCGTTCTCCCCCCTTTCCTAGGCCCCTTCTCAGGGGCGTAGGCGAAGCTAGAGGTCTCCTTAGAGGAGTCTCTATAGAAGGAATTTAGCTTATTAAGCGAGAGTAAGAGAGATTAAGCGTTTTAGAACAAAGAATTCAATCTACGAAAAAAGGTGTATTATTAATATTAAAGTATAAAATATATATATTATATTATACTATATTATACTTACTATCTATAGCTTAAAGTAGTAGTAGATTAAGAGAAAGTAGTTTTTTCTATATATATCGCTATACTATAGCTAGTTATTTATTTTATCTTTAAATACTTATACTAAATAGATATAAGAATAGTAAGTAGATACTAATAGACTATTAATATAGAAAGTCTATTATATCTCTTTTAAATTAGTATATAAGTATAAATAGTCTATATATAAAAGAGAGAGAGTATATATAAAAAGATACTTTTAAGTAACGTGGTTTACTACTAAGTAGTCTATATTACTAAGTAGCCTACTTTAAAACTTATATAAAAAACGTCTATATATAACTATATATCTTATATATTTATAAATATATTTATTTAAGATTAAAATATTATTAAAGAAACAAGGTTTTAAGATTATAATAATATTAATTTTAAATCTTTATAAGCTTTAATTAATAATTCGCTTAAAAAGACCTTTATAATTATTAACTATTTTTTCTTTTTTAAATAATATATTAGTATAAGCTAAGTAATACTTAATAACTAAGATTAAATAATAATTATATATTAATAAAACTAAAATTTTAATTTTAGATATTTTTATTTATAAATATATAAAGTATATAGTTATATATAGACGTTTTTTATATAAGTTTTAAAGTAGGCTACTCGGTAATATAGGCTACTCGATAGTAAACTATATTATATCTAAATATTAAAAATTAAAATCGAAGCTAGACTTAGTTTTATATAACTATATTTTACTTACTAGCTCGAAAAATTAATATTACTATTTATTATAGTTAAAAAGTAATAGAATAGCTAAAGAAAAATATAATCTAGAATATCTAAATAATATTTCTTTATTAGAGTTTTTTTATATAGTTAGGTTAATTAAATTAGTAAGTTTAGATAATAATAATATCTATATAAAGTTTTAATTCTAAAATATAACTATCTTATTTACTCTAGTTTTAATACTCTAGATCTTTAAGATAACTTTATATTATATATAAAGTTACGATAAATAGTCTTATAAGTAGTATAAGATAAAGAGAACCTTATTCTCTATTAATATATATTCAAAAGAACTACTTAAAATAATTTGAGTAATTAAGTTATTCTTCTAAGTTTAAGATGCTACATTTCTAGTATATATACGAGTAAAGAATAGTTCGCTAAACGAACCTGGCCTCGAATTATCAAGTTAGTGAATTGAGTATATTCTAGACTTCGCCTTCATTGAAGTCTAATTCACTATGACATATCAAGAAGCTAATGGGGCAGTGCAACTGTAAGTGACCCTACACGTGATATCAAAAGAGTCTACAAAACCCATCTTGTCAACCTCTGATCTTTCTTGTCTTCTACACAACAAACAAACTCAAAGTTGCCCACCGCAACTTCACCAACAGCAACCATGGCACCCTCTCACTATGCAATCAAACGTGTGATAACTGAGGAATGTTACCAATTAATCAGAGAAATACGAGAGAGGACCAACCCGTAAGTATTGTCATTTCCACACCTGAAAATTCACCGTACTTATCTATACGGCTTGTTGTAGATGACGAGGAAACGGCTATTTGAGAGTTTAAAGGTGAGTTACCTTTCTATGTTTACCTGCTTAACTTAAAAAAAAATGCTTGGTCTAATTTCTTATTAGCATGCAACAACGGTACTCTGCCAAAAATCAAAGACTGGCATGACCAGTAAGTATCTCTTAAATGAAATGAAGAACGGAAACACCATTAAATAGGAAAACCCTACTAACATTTTCCCACTAGACATCCTTTCGGTCTTGAAATTTTCAGACTACTCGACAAGTTTCAAGAAACCGGTGATGTTGATTTTCTTGCATAAGCCGGTTATACCATGAATAACCCAGTTGCCTTCGAGTCGCTTGAGGACTTGGAGAAATACGGCATCAAGGACAGTAAGTCATTCGGTAGGGAATTTCTACAATGAGTCTGTTCTAATGCCTTTATAGTGGAGACCCTCAACCCACCAAAGCAAGAAGCTACGGCAACTCCAGAGGCTCCAGCTCCTAAACGAGACCTTCAACAAACTGCAATCGCTGCCTTGGCTTTGTTAGAGGAAATGGAGAAGGGGGGTGAGGAAAAGAAGACTCAACCACCCCAGAATACCGAGAAAGCGAAGAAAAAGAAACAAAAGAAGTAAATTGACGGAGTTTTTTCACGATAACGCGGTTTGCTTCTACACTTCCACATCTCGATTGTTTTGGGGTGGCTTTTGGCGTTGGGGATGAATCAATGGAATGGATTGGGCGTTGGGGAGGTTTTTTTAAGGGAGTCAATGGATTAGAATGACTAGGGAAAGTGCTATGATTGTCTTCCAGTTACAGTCTTGCTGGATTGAGATTTCTCAACATAGACAATCCTACCAATTTACTTAAAACTGTGTTAAAAATCAAACAGATACTGATAATGTGACTTTATGACGTTTCATTTCCTTTTCTCTAACCATTAGAATTTGGTTCTATTTTAAAGAACCTCTATTCTCTTCTTTCCTAAAAGTCGGAAACTACTAAATCGCAATTCGAAATTCGAAAATCGTAAACTGTAAAACTCAAAAGATAAGAAGAGGTTAAAAGCGGTTATATTCTAAAACTATTCCTATCCCTACTATGATGTCGTTTATTTTTATACTCCTACTCTTCCCTTCCTTGCTTTAAAATGCTTGCTTCTCGTTTATTAATTTTAAGAGGAAAGAGAGGTGTATTATAGAGTGTCTACTACCTCTCTAACCTTAGTTATTTTCTCTCTTCTAAAGAGTATAAGTATAAAAATATAACAAGATAAGTATAAAAGAAGAGAATAGAAAGAGAGAGAGGGGGAAAAATAAGAAGAGTAAACATTTCGTAGGAAAGTTAGCTCTAGCGTAGATAAGAGAATTTAAGGAAATTAATATTCTTCTTCCTCTGTTTTTTACTTCGTTTACTTCTTTTACTCTTTCTTTTCTAGCCTCTCTCTATCTTCTTCTCTCTCTTCTCCTCTCTCTTCTCCTCTCTCTTCTTCTCTCTCTCTCTTGTTCTCTCTTTTATTTATAGAAGAACTTATTAATACTTTATTTAGAGCTAGCTAAACACTTAATATACACGTGCTTATTTATTCTCTAGAGAATAATAAGTAATAGCTTTATAAAGAGAGAAAGGAGATATAAAAATAAAAATAAAAATTCTATACTAATAATCTATACTAATAATCTTTAATTTATAGTTTAGTTATTTTCGATTTTTACTATTTTTAGAATACTCTACTAGATAACTATTAAATTAAAGCTATAATATTATTAAAAATAAGAAGTAGTAGCTAATAGTAGAACTTACTTATAAAAGAATATACTTATAAGTAGACTAGTATATTTAAATTTTCTTAAAGTTTAAAGAGTTAATAACTTTTTAAAATTTTAGAGTAACTTTCTTATTTAATTATATTTTCTAAATAGTTTAAATTAATTCTTAACTTAAACTAAGATATTAGATAAGTACTTTTTATATTTAAGAGTTCTAGTTATCTAAGTATATTTCTTTAAAACTATTATATTATTTAGATAAGATATCTAAATTAGAAAACTAAAATAACTTTACTATATTTTCTAGTTTTAATACTTTAATTTAACTATTCTATTTAATATAATCTTATTTTTCTAAAAGTCTATAACGTGGTTTACCACCGAGTAGATCATATCACCGAGTAGATCACTTTTCCCTACCCCACCACCTTTAAGATAGAATTAACAACTACAACATATAGTATTAATTAATCTGAATCAGAATCTAATGAACTAGAAGTATTTATAGCTACCTAACAAGTGCACGTATTATGACCAGACTTCCCGCAAGTGCTACATTGTCTTCTAGACGGCTGCCCCTCCTTTTGAAAACCCCCCTCAGAGCGCTTATCGCGTCGAACCTGCTCCTCTGCGTCCTTCTGAGCTAGTAAGTCCTGCGCATCCTCTATAGTAAGTGCACCCCCTTGACAGACCCGAGTCTTTTTTGCTCTCCGGCGTTTACTAAGTGCTTTATTTGCCTTACAAAGGGTACGGACTTCAGCAGATAATAAAGTCATCTCATAAGCTAATAGCTCTATACCCTTAGCTAGTATAGCGACTGTCTAGAAAATAGATGTTAGCGAGCTTCCTTGATGACGTGTAATACAGTTTTTGACTAAAGTTGTCTGTGAAAGGGCATCGGTTGGGTTTCGGGGGGTCTGCGAGACCTAGAGGTTGTCATCTGTAGAGGGGTCTACAAGGGGGGTTAGAGTCTGTAGCCTTATATCAAGCTTTGAAAGAACTATATCTAGATTAAAAGGCACTAAACCAGCTCCGCGGAATCCAGCTTGACCATTCTAGGGTGTAATAGAGGCTTGATATCTAGCTTTAAAGGCGAGGAAGAACTCAACCTTTATAATATAGTTAATATAAGCTTTAATAAACGTCTTAATCTAGAAACTATACTCCTGTTTTAGTATACTAAAACACCTAACATTAAGTAGCTAGGTTAAATGAGAAGAGTAAGGAGGTAGATAAAGAGTAATAATATTATATACTATATAATACTCTTAAAATTTAGTAGATTTATAACTCTTATGCCTATTAAGGACAAGTATCTAATATAGCCCCTTTGTACGAGTAGAAGTATATTTATTAAAGTGCTTTAGCTATTCTAGACCTATCTTATTATTTGTCTATCTGTTACTTATAGGTTTAATAACCTAGTTGTGTAGGAGGCTGCCCTTAGTATACTAATTTAAGAGGTGATTCTTTCCTTAGACTACTAGAAACGAAGGGATACTCTAACCCTTACTATTAATATAAATAATCGCTGTTACCTATTCCTGATTACCTAGCTAAACTGCCTTACCTCTACTACGTTAATCCGCGCGTATTACAACTATTGATGAGAAGATTACCTCTATTATAAAGCCGGTCTCGTCGAAGTTATAGAAATCAGAGTCGACGATACTATATTTAGCCCGTATATTCTCAACTAGTCGAAACCACGCGCTAATTAGCTCTAGATCTTCGCATAAGGCTCTCTAAAAGTCATAGACACGATTAAAACATATCTTTAACTCTAGTCGTTGTTTAATAAATTAATATACCTAGTTCTTTCTAACGCGTCGTGCCTCTCGAGATTCAAGTAGGAGATTTACTATATCTTCCATACTAGCTAGACAGGGTATAAAGCCTTATAAATCTAGATCAAGTATATATCGAAGAATCAACTCCTTCTCTAGGTCTGTTAACTTATGATAATTAGCTTTAGAATCGAGGCGGTAGGTTCGGCCAGCTATTCTATTAGAGAGGCTTATATATAGTACTTTATAGATCTTTACTATAGAGCGTTTACTAAGCTTTTTAGATGTCTGAATAGCCTCGATTACTAGAATAATTCTCGCTTCTTAGGTTTGAATTTCTATAGTGAATGGTTGAGAAAACGCGTGTTAAAGTTTTAAGGTAGTATAGTAGAGAAAAGTAATCTACTTAGTAATATGATCTACTCGGTAGTAAACCACGTTAGTAAGTTTATTTTATATATAAAGCTATAGTAGATACTACTATAGTTTATATAAGTTATAAAAAAGCTTTAATATTTAAATAAACGATAATTAACTATTTTACTCTCTAATTAATTATAAATATCTAAACTACCTCTTAAATAATTCTACTATAACTAGAATACTCTCTAATTTAATACTCTCTAAAATAGAGAGTATTCTAGTTAGTTTTATATTTTAAGAACTTATTAGTTTTCTTATAATAATATACTAAGAAATTAATAAATATAATAAATTAATCTACTATAATACTATCTACTTCTTAAGTTGTAAACTCTTTCGAGTACTCTCTAATAGTATTCTACTCTAATTCTTTCGCTTATAACTCTTAATTTTATCGCTTAAGTTAACCTTTTAAGACTTGATTTAAGTATCTAAAACAAGCTTAATTATACTCTCGACTTCTTCTTTAGCTTAAATAGTATCTTTATTTCTTAACTTAGTACTATATACTAAATTCTCGCTCTAAGCTACTACTTTCTTAGCCTCTATCTTCTTTCTCTTTACTTTAATATCGTTAAAGATAGAGACTCTCTTCTTAGCTATATAAGGCTCTTCTTCGCTATATATTTAATCTAAAAGTATAGACACTAGACGTCTTCTATTAGTATCTACTATAGCCTCTCTATTCTTATTATAATAGATTCTATTAATTATACTCTAATTATTATCTAATCGTCGCTTTTTCTTCTCTTCTTCTATATTTAAAACTTTAGAGTAGATTTCTAGCTTAATAAATCGCTTATTAATTAATCTTCTACTAGTAGTATTAAATTAAAGTTATATTATCTCTAGAATATACTCTTCTTTACTATTAGTATTATTAATTAATAGTATCTTCTTATAGCGAGATTTCTCTAATTTCTCTTACTTAATCTCTTATAATAGTAATAGAATAGATAAAATAAAAAGATTAGAATTAATTAAAGAGAGTAGTATACTTTAAGAAGAAGTTTATATATCTAAAAGAATTAGTATAGTTTTATATTATTTAAGAGTAACGAACCTTTCTTATATAATAGAGTCTAAACCTCTCTCTTTTACTTCTTAATTATTCTCTATTACTCTA
>LKTO01000916.1:0-14316 GCA_001399465.1 Hymenoscyphus scutula
CAGCCAGCGAGAAGCTTGCGGAAAGCCAGCGAGAAATTTGCAGGAAGAGAATTGTTGAAAGGCAATAGTGCTTGATTTTGAGTTGACTTCGGTCCTCTGAGAGAGAGCCTGGGAGACGCTTACAGAAGGCCTCTGAAGGAGAGTTGTTGTTGAGAAGCAATAGTGCTTGTTTTGAAGGTGTTTTGAAGGTGTTTTGAAGTTGTTTTGAGGTTGTTTTTGAGTTGTTTTCAGCTAGCGAGAAGCTTGCGGAAAGCCTCTGAAGGAGAGTTGTTGTTGAGAAGCAATAATGCTTGTTTTGAAGGTGTTTTGAAGTTGTTTTAAGGTTGTTTTTGAGTTGTTTTCAGCTAGCGAGAAGCTTGCGGAGAGCCTGCGCCAGGCCATATATGTGTGATTGGCTAGTATTTAGTGCTGAGGACAGCACTGCAGAGAGGGAGGCGATTTACACGGGTTGTCAATTACGGTTGTCAATTGCGGTTGTTAATTGCAGTTGTCAATTTCGGCTGAATTTTTAAGCCTTTGGAGAGGTCATTTAGCATATAGGGTTTTTGACCAGTTACTGGTTTTTCCCCGTGCTCCAGTTACTGGCCCGAATGGGGAATGATACCTAGGATTATATTATGTATTATAAGTGCTACTACCTTTAGTTCTTGGGGACAAGAACCTGGAAGGGGAGGCATTTGTGAGGGACTCAGATCAAGGGGGTCAGGTTAACCAGGGCCTTGGCAAGCACGTGGTCTTAGCGGGGCGACGGACGTACGGATGTGACCCGACGGAGGTCCGTAAGGAGGCTGACGCTACTGATACTGTAGATGGTTTCGAGAAGTGTATGGATAGAAGAGAGTATCCGAGGGTTCTGGGCCTATATAACCATAAGGTAGACGGAGGTACAATAGGGGCATCGATTATTCTGTATCCTAATAGAACATTAATGGTTCTATCACGTCTACGTACTCTACTACTTATTCAGTTCCTCACATATAGCTATCTATTTCTAATTTATACTTATTTTTAATAGATTATTTAGTAGTTTAACTATTCTTAAAAACCTCTTAATAAAGTATTAATAAAAGTTTATAAAACTAAAGAACACTTAAAGATCTCTAAGGTTTAATAGCGTTTCTTAATTAACTATAGCTACTACCTTGTTATTATCTATTTATATACTCTTAGTTAAAATTATTATCTCTAGATACTTAACTTTCTAAACCTTAAATTCATATTTTATTATATCTAACTAGAGTCTAGCTTTCTAAAGAATAGTAAGTACTTAGTAGATATATTAGTAGTAAGAAGCTAAGTTGTTAGAATATATTAAGATATTATTAATATAAGCTATATAAAAGATATTAAGGAATAGTTATAGTACTTTATTAATTCTCGCTTAAAAGGTTACTAGAGTATTAGTAAGCCTAAAAGGTACTACTAATAATTTAAAAAGGCTATATCTTATATTAAATACTATAAGCTATTTATCTTCTTCTTTTACTCTAATCTAGTTAAATATAGCTATTATATCTAGCTTTATATAATACTTTATAGTACTTAAGTATTAAAGTGTTTTCTAAATATAGAGAATATAATAACGATTCTTAATTATAATATTATTAAGCTATCGATAGTCGACGTAGAAGCGTAATCCTCTACTAAGCTTCTTTATAAATAAAACTAGCGATACTACTAGTAATATACTAGCGCGGATGAACCTCTTATCTAATTACTCTTTTAAATACTTTCTTAATACTTCTAGCTCTCTAACGAACATGTTATATAAGAGGCTATTTAGTAGCTTAGTTCTCTTCTTTAATTTAATATATAAATCGTACTCTCGATAAGAGAGGAGTTTATTCGCGGTAGCTCGATTAAAAAGTAGAAGGTGTCGCTTATACTACTCTAGTAAGAGGGAGGCGAGGTTTACGACTTTTAGGTTATTATATTTATCGAGGGCTTTATAAATATTATTAAGAGAAATACCTTAAAGGTATAATTCCGCTACTCTTTACTAGAAATTAGTAGGATCGCCTTATAGAAGCTTCTTTTCTATACGTTTATATCTATATAGGCTATTATTATATTAAGTTAGCCTAGTTAGAGAAACTAGAGGCGACATCGGTTTAGAGGGTAGTTAACCTATTAAATCCTTTAATCTCTATTTAATTTTATAGAGAGATAGAGAGAAAATCTCTACTCTATACTACTTAGCTACCTAGTAAAATATAGCGGTACTAATCTTTCTAGGCGTATAAGCTCTCTTAGTAGCTCTTATATAGCTCTTAATAAAAACTCTTTCCTTCTATATATATTCTCTATAGTAGAACTAATTAAATACTAAAGTATTCCTTATCTAATTAATTAATAGGTTATACTTAGACAACTATAGCTTTCTAAATATAATATTATAGAATCTAAGTTTTATAATATAAAAGCGTTATTAGCGATCTATATACTAACTAATAATTAAATCTAAAGTAATAAAATATACTATATCTTCTACCGACGAAGAGGTTCTATTAGCTATATAAAGTCGTTATAGCTTTATAAGTATTTTAAAAACAAAGTTATTTTATTATATATAATCGAAATTAATAAAAGCTTTAGCTAAGGCGCTAGAGTTAAGTATAAAGTAGATAGAGAAGGAATTTATATTACTACTAACTTTATAAGAAACCTCTATTATACTCTCTTTTTATCTCTTATCTAATAACGATAATAGTATCTTCTTCTTCTTCTTCTTCTAAATACTCTATCTCTAATAGCAACTATTACTAGAGACTAAGCTTTTTCCTCGTTGTTTTCTTTACTCTTCTCTCTTATATTCTCCTTAGCTTTCGCCTCCTTCGCCTTTACCTTTAGATAACTTATAACCTTATAGTAAGAGCTATTATAGAAGTAGTAGAGGTTATAGTTAATCTAATAGATCTTATAAGTATCTTTCTTCTTCTAAGTTAATATATATCTCTTCTCTTTAACGTTCTTCTTAGTCTAAACTAACTTTCTACTAACTTATATTATACTTAAATCTATTAAATCTCTATTATTAATTATAGCTATAGAATATAGTACGATAGTAGATATAGAATAAGCTTCTAGAGTCTTAGTCTTAACGAAATAATTCCTATAGGATTAGTAGAGAATCTAGTCTTATTAGTAGATTATATCTATAAGAGTTTTAACTAAAGTATAGTCTATATATTCTTGATCTATAAGGACTCCTCTCTTAATAGTAGAGTGAACATTTTCGATTAGGATATTAACGACTAGATATCTCTTCTCGCCTAAGGCTACCTAGAGTATTAAAAACAAGGCTAGAAACTCATTTATAGATCGTTAGCCTTATTTCTCCTTCTTAAGTAGAGCCTAGCTATCTAATTACAAATAGATGTTTCTATAAGCTTATTATATAAGGTCTATTATCTTCTTAACTATATTAATAGTACTAGTAAAGGTAGTATTATCGTTTAGATAGAGATAAAACTAGTAAAGCGCGTCTCCTTCTAAAGTACTTAAAATATAACCTATATAATCACTCTTAGTATTCTACTAGTTCTAATTTATATATAACTTAAGACTTAGCTTAACTATCTATAACTTTAGATCTTCTAGTAAACGATAAGTACTACTAAACAGTTTAGAGTTAGAGTGTAGTAGAGATCGAATTACAAAGTATAGAGGAGGAGAAGGAGGAGAAGAGGGTTACTCTATCGCGCTAGTAGTTACTTAAGCTAGTTAGACGCGATTTATATTAAGTTAAGTATTAAGTTTATTAATTTCTTATCTAGCGTATATAAGTTTAGCTTTAATAGCTCGACCTTGTTCTTAGATCTCCTCTTTACCTTCTTTATCTTCTTATAGTACTTCTATATATCTCTTCTAGGCCTTGTTTAAAGTCTTTCTAAGTAAAGCTATAATTCCTTATAGGTCCTAGAGTATACTACTTAGATTACTTAAAATCTAATTAAGCTACTTAACTATATAGTTATAATAAGGTTAACTAGTTAGTTAGCTTGATTAGTATTATTATTAACTACTTTCTCTCTAATTCGTAGTACTATTAAGAAGCTCGCTGAAATTATTAAACGTTCTAGTAAAGTAGTCTATAGTAATAATGTCTACTTTAGACTTAAACAGCTTTAAAATAAGTATAGCGGCGATGTTAACTATATAAGTAAAAGAAGAGCGAATAATATATTATAGTAGAGGTTAAGAACTAGATTGTTCTCGAAGAGCTAATCTCTCTACGATCGAGTATCTAAATACTCTTACTATTACTAACTAATTATAAGTAGGTAGTGAATATACTACTACTTAAAACTGTAACACTTATACTCTAGACCTACTAACTATAACTACGTATACTTGGAATTCGAAGTAAAATTTACTAAGAAAGCGTAAGCCTTATATGTACTATAGCAATCCTCGCTCTAAGACTAAAAGCTAAATACTCTCCTCTAGCTATTTACATTTATTTTCAGGGTTAGAGTATAGGTATCAGAGTATACTAGCTCCTCCGCTCTGTTTTATCTACGGTGTTAATAGAGCTGTTATAGGTTAGTCTTAGAAGGAACGCCTATTATCTCCTCTAAGACTTCTACTAGCTTAATTAACTAGATATACGAAGTATATAGCAGTCTCTGTTCACGCTACCTTAACTAGGGAGGTTGTCTATAGCTAGAAGAATAGTATATATATTATGTTATATTATTTAATATTAGAGAACAGAAGTATAGAGTTGTTATATATATAAGAAATAGATGTAATATAAACTCGAGAGATCCTTTAGAATCTTACAAAGCCTATTATAGCTGTCGGTTTAGCTACTAGATTACTATTAGTCTAGTTATACTTTATCTATATTATATAACTTGATTACTATCCTTAACACTTGTATATAGAGAGGCGTAGCTATAATTATACTTAGACTTAAGAGATACAAATCTACCTTAATAAGATCTTATACTAAATTTAGTACTTTTAAAGATTCTATAAGGTATAGTATTAGAGCGTAAGTAAACAACTACTACAAGGGCTTAGTATTAGAGTAGTCGCTTAACTAATTCTTTCTATATAATATATACCTCTTTTCAAGCTCGGTTAAATGCTTTTTCTACTTTCTAGGTGCCTTGTACTAACAATACCACGTCTACTACGCTTATATATCTATAGCTCGATTTACTATATCTATTAAGGCTAGAGTAGATTATTAGTTAGCGGGAAATCTGCCTTATTTAAAATTAGCGTTAATAAGAAGTTAAGTTAATATCTATCTATTCTTTTCCTAGTATATCTCTTGAAATTAAAAAATTAGAAATTAAGCCTAGAAACCTAGAGTACCTTCTCTATATATAACAGAATAAGCATTTTACTTCCTATAGTAACTCTGGCCCTTAGATCGAATACTAAATACTCTTCTAGTCTCCTACCTTCTTATTTAGTATTAGTATATAATAAGTAATAAAAGATGTCTTATATACTTTCTAACTCTGTTAAATCTAGTATAAAAGTAGATAGAGATATATACTTTTTCTAGGTTTAGCTTTTCTAGCTCTAAAGTAGAAATCTAACCTTTAATATAGAGATATATAAAACGATATTAATTCTGTTATATAATAATTAGTTTAGTTATAGGATATAATAAAGAATTTTCTATACTAATTTTAACTTTATCTTATTAACTTTACTCCTTCTTATCTATTATCTTACTTTCTAGTACTCTTTATTATAGACTCGACTCTACCTTCTAAGTATAGTAATAAAGCTATATATAGAATCTCCTTATAAACTAATAAGCTTATTATAGGCGTCGCCTCTTTACTCTATCTCGATTCCTACTTAGAGATCTAACCTTTTATATAGAAAAAGAAGAAATATCTATCGAAAATAATACCTTTATTAGAGACAAGACAGGCTATAGTATAACGCTTCTACTCTTACATCGAAGACTAGCTCTCTTACTAATTATTACGAATTTCGAGTCTAATATTACTTCTAGCTACTATTGTTAGAGATATTATTATACTACTATATTACCTGTCCTAGATTATTTTAGTCTCCTTATAGAGTAGATAGATATAGTAGAAGGCAGAGAACGAAATCTTCTACGAAATTATTAAGAGTTTTAATATAAGTCTAAAAGCTATCTTTAATATAGACGTGAGACTCGGTATTAAAACGTATAAGGCTTAGAACTAAAATATCTAGGATAGCCGCCTAATTCTTTTCCTAATACTTATATAGCTTCTTAAGGCATTTAGATCTTATTTTATATCTACTAGTACTATTTATCTTATATTATAGAAGAGGCTATATAAGGAATACTACTTAGAGATTACATGTCTCTATTTTAACTAAATTTATAAGCTAAAAGATAATCTAATATTTATTAGGTTTCTACTACTAAAGACTCTTTCTAGCGCTTCTACTATAATTAAAGAGTAGCTTCTAATAGTATAGAGAGAATTATAAGAGCTAGGAGTAAATAGAAATGAAAATCCTCTCTTCTATTATATTTTATAGAGATTGTATAGCGTTAGAGATAAGTTGCCTAGGTTACTTCTTCTAGTAAGAAAAGATAAAGTATAGAGTTTATAGATAGAAGTAAAATCTATATAATCTATAGTTAAGAGACTAGCTAGAAGTAAAAGGAAGCTAGTATATAGAAGTACTTTATTTCTAGTTTTCTTAACTCGGAGTTAAGAAGTAGAGTAGTAAAGTATAAATAGAGAGTACTAGGATATTTTTCTAAATATAATTAAAACCTAATATTTTTCGCTCTAGGCTAAGTAGCTAAATTTTACCCTTAGAACTTATACTAGGCCGGCTGTAAGAGCGATATAAAACCTTATAATATATACTATACCTTTAAAGAGAGTTTACTTAGTTAATCTATCTTATATAATATAACCTCTATTTTAGCTCGCTACTATAAGAGAGGCTAGCCGAAGGTAGAGGAGCTCTTTTTTTTAGTAGTCTCTCTCTTAGTAAGGTTAGTAAGGTAAGAGTATAAAGGTATTAGTTTAAACTAGCTAGAGAGAATATATATAGTAGTAAATTTCGCGAAATTCGCTAATACTTATAGATTATAGTTAGTTCTAGTAGAACCTATATAAGGATTTACTATATATTACTTTAGTAAACATAGCCTAGTAAGTGAATATCGTTTCTAACTTATAGATATATATTTCGTATATATAGTAGATTAAGTTTATTAAAGTCTTAGTAGAAATGTCGTTTCTTCTAAGACTAAGGATTAGATTTCTACTAATTAGTAGTAAAGAGAGACTATATATATAAACTTTAGCTTTTACGACCTACTAATTCCTTATAATAGATAGTAATCGAGGTGTTAGCTCTAGATGCCTTGTTTAACTATTCTTATTAGGTTTAAAGTATAAGGGTTAGAACCTATAATAAAGGCTCGAGCTATACTCTCGCTAAGTACTAACTAAATCCTTACTTAAGTATCGACTAACGTCTCGTTTAACACCGACTATCGAACAACGTCCCCGCTTAGTACTAGCTATTACTCTACTACTAAGTAAGTTACTTTATTCTATACTTTTCTATTCTATTCTTTTAATATTATAGATTTGTTAAGTAAGTTTCTAGAAGATTCTAGAAGCTCTTCCTTTCTCTCTATATATAGAGAAAGAGCTTATATATATATATTCTTTATATACTTCTTAATTAAATATTTAAAACTATACCTTTAAGTTATTTAAGGTCTAGCCTCTTATATAAAGTTATTATATAGGCTGACTTCGAAGACCTAAGGTAGGTTAGCTAGTAGTTATAATAGTATAATACTAATAGTCTACTTAATTAGCTATTAGTAATAAAGTAGGCGCTAAGAAAGTAAGAGAGTATAGAATAAGAATAACTTTATTCTTATAAGTAGTATAGAGCCTAATATATACTACTCTAGTAAATACTACTCTACTAATAAGCTTTCTTTCTAATAAGAATAATTATTATTAGAGATATCTAGAGCCGCTAATATATAAGTCTTACTATCTCCTCTCTCTATTATCTCTCTCTTTATTATCTATCTTTATCTTCTTTTATTATCTTACTTTATACCTTCTTATTAATCAACCGGCCTTAATTAAAGTCTAACCTTTACTTGTTCTTATATACTACTACTTTCTCTATTACATCGTCGCTAATATAGAATTAGAAACTTCTTAAGAGAGTGTAATTAATTCTGAATATTAGAAAGTAGAGTCTTAGCGAATTCTATAAACTACTATAAGTACCTATAAAATTAAAATGATTTACTCCCTTATTCTATCTTAGAATAAAACAGCCTTATTTAAATTACTATAGGTATAATTAGATCTAGATATAATCTTTATATACTATTATAGATTAGACGAGTAAACTGTCGACCTCTTATAAATAAATAATAAAAAGCTACTAAGATCTAGCGAGTACTTTAATATCTACTAGGATATAGTATCTCTTAGAACTAGAACTAGTAACTACCGCTGTTAGATAATCCTTATAAAATTACGAATGAATTCTATATAGCTGTCTATTATACTATCTTCTAGATTCTCTTACTTAACTTTATAAAATATACGTTTAGATATAATAGTAAGATACTTTCTATAAAGTTCTTACTCGATATAGTATATAAAGTACGCGATAGCCTTCGGTAAGTATTTTAGAATTATTCTAAAAGAAAGAACCTTTTTATTAGAGTTTAGAAGGTAAGTAAGCATCGTTCTACTAAGACTTCTATATTAACTTAATAGGTATTATAGTAGTAATACTATCTACTAGCCTACTAGATTATTACTAGTAGTCTATATAATATAATAGATACTCTATATAATACCTTAGCTACGATTATTAACTAAACTATAGTATACTTTATAAAATACGATTTAGATTCTATACTTTATTAACTTATAGCTCTTAATCGGCGGTTTAAATATATTAACGAAAAGTATAACTAGAAGAAGTAGTTAACTAACCTTACTCTTTAGAAGTATACTAGTCGAGTATTATAGACGAGAACTCTAACTATACTAATTATACCTCTAGATATACTATCTAAGGATTAGAAGGAGATAGTATCTTTTCTTAGAAACCTTAAATCGACACCTAAGAGTTAAGCTCGTAAAATGTTATTCTTTCTAAAGAGACCTAGAAGTTATAGTATTAGAGCGTAAGTTAATACTTAGAGTAACTAGATATAAAGATAATATAAAGATAATATAGAAAGGGAAATTAAAAAGAAAAATTATAAAGAAGTTTAAAATTAAGGATTCTTATAGAAAGCGAAGATAAGTTACTTAGTAGAAGAGAAGAGTATAGAGGAATAGGATATAGTATTTATAGAAATCCTAATTAGTAGATAAAGCTTTAATTGTTTTATTATAGTAGAAATTTCCGTTCTCTAGAAAGATATTTTCTATATTTTATATCTAGTAGTTACTAATTCGTGTAATAATCTTAGTTCTCTTTAGTAATTATAATATATCTCTAGATAACTTCCTCTTTATAGATACTCTCTCGTTTAGATATTTTATTTCCTTCTTCTAAAGAGTCTAGCTAGAATTAGTAAATATAGTAGTATTTAGAATATTATACTATAAAAAGTTATAGTTATAAACCTACTTTAATATATACTATTTATACTATCTAGATCTTAAAAGTATTAACTAAACGTACTATAAGTTTAGTAGTATTACTATTATATTAAATAAGATATAGAATTAAGCCTTTTACTCTAGACTTCTACTCTACTTTATATCTAGCCTCTATTCTTATAACTATATAGTATAGTAACTATATAAGTAATATATATTCTTACCTCTTTCTATATACTAATCTATCGAGACTTAGTTACCTTTATAAAGGTCTATTTAAGTTTCGTTATAATAGGCTAATATAATAAAACTAAAACTATCTAATAAAAGTAATTACTTTATAGTATATAGGTAAGAGGTTTAGATACACTAGTATATTTACTTAGAAGTAAACTTATTATTTATATTAAAGATATTAAATAAGATCTTATAATTAATAAACTAAGTTAAGTATAAAACTTCTATCTTATAGTAAAGTACTTTATTCTATTAGAGCGCTACTAGAACTTTATTTATTATATACTAGTATATAATTTAAGATAGCTAATACCTTCTCTAATTAAGTAAGTAAGAACTCTAGTTAGTAAAATCTCTTATAAAATACTATAGTACTCTATAACTACTAAGCTTATAGATATAAAGTTTATAGCTAGGTAGAGAGTTCGAGCTTATAGTCGATTTATTAGCGAGGCTAGAGGGCCTAAGCTTTTAGTTACTACTCTAAAAATATTTGTTTTATAAGTTATCTCTTATCTTTCTAAAAGGTTATCTAGTAGGCGTTCTATGTTAAAGCGATCTATAATCCTTGTCTAGTATAGAAGATCTAATAATTACAACGGAATCCTATATATTATATCGTAGGCCGTTCTCTATATAAATCCTTAAAGGCTTTAATACCTAGTAAAGCTTCGCTTATATAGGTAAATCTCTATCTACTTTTTATATCACCTCTCTAATATTCCTAATAGTGTTTTACCTAGGTAAGAGTATTAAGCTTACTAATGTTTTTCACCTTCTAGGCGTCGACGACGATCTTAGTATTCCTCTACCTAGACATCTATAAACTATTACTATCTCACGCGACTAACGACCTAGCTAACCTAAAGTTAATCGTACAGCCTTTTACTTCTATAAATAGTATTACTTATTTCTAAAGCGAAAATTAGTAGTATATAACAAGTCTGTCATTTTTAAACTTACTTAGACCCTTACATCTAATCCTATAGTATAGAAGGAAGTTTACAAACGACATTAGAATCTTAATTCAATTAGTATAGTCTAACTACTAGTAGAGGATACTTTATCTTTATTAAGTAGCTTACGTCTTAAGCTAAGAATCGATATCTAGTAGTATACTAGATTATAAAGTAAATACAACGCCTTTCTCGTAGGTAATAAAACATCTCGTCTCGCTTACAACCTACGCCCCTCTTTATATTATTATATTATATTAAAACAAGGATCACGAATTTCTACTAAGATGATTTCTGTTTTTAATACTAAATACATTCAAGTTTTAAACATTATAGAGAGCTTCTTATTAAAATTCGGTTAATAGGCACTCTAGTTTAGCTCTAGGAAGTAGAATGTATTAAAACAAACCTAGAGAGATTCGACTAAGTAATAAGAATAACTTGTTACCCGCGAGTATACTTAATATAGCTGATCGTCTAATTTATAAGGATTTAATATCTTATTTTCTTAATAATTTTCAGAATATTTACAAGGGCTAGATACTGTTTTTATCTTAGCCTCTAACTTATAATAACAGTATCGAGCCCTTTGTCATCGTAGCTTTAGATATAGTAAGATTATAAGATTTATTAATAGGAAACTACATTCGCCGTCTTCTATTACAGTTTACATATATGTACCTAGCGTAGGTTATTAATAATTTTAAGGTAGCGGCGGCCTAACGAAGGTAACCAGTTTCGAAGATTAGTATACAGTAAGAAGTATAGACGCGCATTACATCACTGTTAGTCACTTCACTACCTTGCTTAAATTTGATCATTACTTTACTGCCTCGCTTTTTTAACTACATTAACCTATACTACCTAGTAAGAGGAACTAGTTGAATTTTAGCAATATTATCGATTATCATTATATCTAACTTTGTCTTTTATTATAATAAAAGTGAAACACTATAGCTAGCACTCTAAATAATTATTACAACATCATAGAAGGAACATCTTGTTTTACTACCCTTTTACTAATAGTATTATACTCTAATTTTTAGTTCTATCTAGAGACTCTATTCCTCTTATATTAATTACTAAGAGAAGCCGATAAAAGAAAGAGTATATAACATTTAAGAGAATAAATAGTACTAGATAGTCGTTTTAAAAATAATCCTAATAAAATTTAAATCTATTTATATATTTTCTTTAACATTTGTTAGATATATTTTCGTTATACTAGATATATAATATCCCTATTTTTTCTCGTCTTCTACTCTAATACTACTTACTTATTATTATACTACTTTCCTTACTCTATTTATTTCATGATTAGACTACTTAGTTATTAACACTTACTTCTTATATATAGTACTAGCTAGACTACCTATATAAATTAATTAATTCTCTATAACCTTTAGTACTTAATACTCTTTTAACTTAATAGGAAATCATACTAATATAGATATAAAGAAGTAGAAATAATAGTAGCGCGTATAATGCTATATAAAACTATATTATATATAGTATTTTAATTCTTATCTTAACTTTTATTAATAATTTTAGAGAGCATATATTATATTATCTAAATATAGAATATATAGCCTTAATTTTTTTATTTAGAGCATTATAGAGGCCGTTTAGATAGTAGATTAGAGTAGTTAAAAACTAGCTAGAATCGATAGGAAACGATTAGATTTAACGGAAGCGATTAAGAGTTATTCTAATTACTTTAAATATAACTTCTAATCTATTTACTATATATATCTATCTATTCTTTAGTTTTAAACTTCAACGATTAACCGTATATAGCCTTTCTATTATCTCTTTCTAAATACGTTTCCTTTGTTTTTTTAGACATTTTCATATACCTGGTTTCCTATAAATTTAGCTCCTGATATTTTACTACTAAAGCTAACAAAATTAAGAGAGACAACGTTGCCTGCTTAAAATAGACTTCTAGTAGAAAGAAAGGTAACAATTCCTAATAAAACAAGGTATAATAACAGAGGGTGACAGGAATGGAAAGTAAGGGAGAGATAGCTCCGAGAGGAATTACTAGAATAGAGCCTATTTCTTAATTAGTATTAATATATCAGAAATAGAAATAGTACTCACCTTAATCTTCGAGAAAGCGTTTTAACTCTAGTCGTTTCTTAGAGTGATTATAGAGTATATAAAGTAATAGAACGGATAGAACGATATGTTAACTTTGAAATAGTTAGTAAAGAAGAGTTAGGGTAGTAATAGCACTGACATTACTAATAGATCTATAGGAGAAATTTTGAAATTCTCGATAGAAGAAGTAATTGGAGACAGAGACATTCTATCTAGTAGTTAGTTGATGTTCATATAGAACGTGTTTAACATAATGATTGAGGAGAATGATAATTGAGGAGAGTGATGATTAAGGAGAATGATGATTAAGGAGAATGATGATTAAGGAGAATGATGATTGAGAAGAATGATGATTGAGGAGAATGATGATTGAGGACAATGGTAATAAAATGTTATGAGCTTGGAAGGAGAGAGCGGTCGTTCTATATAGGACTCTTGCCTAGGGGCCAGTCAGCGATCACGCATGAAACAACAAGAAGCTTGTGGATTCTAACTCATAGAGAAATACCTGACATCTCCACTGAGGTTTGAACCAACTAACTTACATACACGAAGTGTATAGCACTACATAACAATGCCGGAAGAGAGCTAGACGATACTATCAGCTGCAGGGCATAGTTGCACTGCCCACCCAGTCTAGTTCTGAAGAGAAGAGTCGTACCTTAATTTAATGAGCCTAGTTTAGCTGTAGAGATATACCTACATTCCCTACCTTCCTAGGCTGGAATAGAGGAATTTCGTCACATGGTATTACCCCTGAGACTCTCGCTTCTGTGAATAGTTCGTCCCTGCCTTTAGACAAGCCCAGCTACAGTCCCAGCCGTTGTTTCAACAATGATCACACATTGTTACGGTTTTGAGTAGTGGCATATTCACTACCTACTTGTAATTAGTCAGCAACAGCAAGAGTATTTAGATACTCGATCGTGGAGAGATTAGCTCTTCGCGAACAATCTAGTTATTGACCCTACCCTTAACATATTGTTCGCCCTTCTTTTACTTGTACAGTTGGCATCGCCGCTGTACTCATTTTGAAGCCGTTTAAGTCTAAAGTAGACATTGTCACTATAGACCAATTCACTAGGACGTTTAACAATTTCAGCGAGCTTCTCAACAGTGCTACGAATTAGAGAGGAAGTGTGACGGATCTGCCAGCTGTGTCACATGTCAGCTACGTCCCGTGATATCACGTGGTGGCGCGGGTGTTTCAGGTTCTAGATAAATGTAGCATCACCTCCTGTACCTAACTTTCTTCCTCATCTATTGTCCTAAGAATAGAGTGTTGTTTGTTCCCAACCGTACTGAAGCACGTCTGTCACATTACAATAGATCCTTAGTTGAGGCTAAGTATCCCAGGTCCAAGATTACGCTCACGTCCAAGTTCCCAGGTCCCAGGTCTACGTCTCAATTCCCACGATTACTACAACAAC
>LKTO01000917.1:0-14308 GCA_001399465.1 Hymenoscyphus scutula
CTTAACGATTATAGTAAAGCGATATCTACGATTATACTTCTTTAGTATTCTAATTAATATAGAAGTATCTAGAGTATCTTTAGTAGATTATAATTAATTTCTAGTATATAAGTCTATATATCTAGATGTAAGATTAGACTAAAGTATAAAAAGTTAAACTATTATAAGATTTAGTATTAGAAATTTATTAAATATTAGATTAGTTAATATTACCTTCTCTATTAGAGATATATAATTCTATATTATAGAGCCTAGTATTAATATCTTATTTATTCTATATATTAATAGTATAGATAAACTAGGTATATAGTATAATAATCTTAAGAATATACTTATCTAGAATAGTTAGAAAATTCTAATTATATAATAATATAGATACCTCTTCTTATAATAGAGCGAATAGTAAACTATAAGTATATTTATTTAAGATTAATACTATAAATATCTACTCTCTAAAGAGAATATTCGCCGCTTATATTATCGATTCGGCTATCTATTAGTTTAACGATTATATACTATATTATAGTAAGCTAGCTATAACGATATATAATATAAGATTCTAGAGAAACTTATAAAGTATTATAATTTATACTAGAGATATAGAAAGTCGCTAGAACGCTTTAAGTTTACGATTTATAATAATTATAAATTTAACTTTAATATATTTATAGATATTATATATATTAATAGAAAGCCTCTCTTATATATAGTCGATAAAGCTATAGAATTCTAAGCTATAGCCTAGCTTAAAGATATATCTATAAAGACTATATAGAAGACCTTCGCTAGAATCTAGGTCTATATATTTTAAGGTTCTCTAGACCTAGTAACCTATAATACTAGAACTTAATTCTATAGTCGCGAATTCTAGTTATATATAAGAACTATAGATACGATAGTAAAAGTAGTACTAGTAGAGGTATATAATTTAATCGATATAGTAGAGCGATACTATAGATTACTCTATTATATATATAAAGTAATATCTTAAGAGGTACTAACTATTAATAAATATCTTAAATTATAGATAGTAATTAAGGCTATTAATAATATAGTAGAACCGAATAGCCTTATATCTATACTACTAGTATTTAGTATATATATATATATAATAGTAGAAGATCTACTCTCTTAAAATATAATATAAAGATTAATAGTCTTATAAGCTACTATAGCGAAAGCTTATAAGATTATAGTATAAAGACAAGTTCGAGATACTCTTAAATCGAGAAATAGACTAATTATATTATATCTAAAGGACTTACTAATTAACTATTCTATTATAGTATATCGAGAGTTAGATAAATAGATAGGTCTATACTCTCTTATTTATATAGAAGATAAGAACTATTTTATAAAGCTACTAAATAGAGTTTCGTAATTTCGATCTATAGTTATAAAGCTATATTATAAAGAAATTACTATAGAAATCGAACTAGATAACCTAGAACTAGAAGTAGTTAGTCTATAAGCGCTAACTCTAGAGCCTTCTAGAGTACTATAATTAAACGTCTAAAATATATCTAATATACTAGAACTAGAGCGACTACGACTAGCGCTAAAAGTACGATTTAAGCGTACTAGTAAGAGAGACCGACTATATAAGATTATCGTCGCTATAGTAAATATATATAGCGTACTAATATACTTTACGATCGATAAACTCTCTCTAGAGAATTTAGTCGAAATCGTCGGATCTAAAAAGCTCTAAGGATTTAATTTAATCGATAGATTAGAGGTCTCTAAGAGTATATATATATTTAATTCTAAGTTCTATTATATAATTAAACTAGACGGTTTATATAAATCGAGATTAATTATTTAAGTCTAGAGCGATACTAGAAAGGAATTTATTATTATAGAATTATCTATAATTTAATATATTAGTTAATATCTAATTCTTACTATTACTATACTTAAGAATCTACTTAATAAGAGTAATTTAAGTAATCGTAAGAAGAAATTAAGGCTCTTAACCTATAATATTAAGTAAGTATATCTTTAGACTAGTAAGAAGTTAAATCGTCGATTATTTATAAATTATTCTATAAACCTATATATACTATAATAGCTTAATAAGATTATTAAGAACCTTAAACTCTAGTATAGTATCTCTAAATTAGAAGCCTTTTAGTTCGCTAAGTATAGTAAGTACTATCTACGATTCTTAAAGATAGTATTATTAACCTACGACCTATACTTATTTATCGCTAATAAACTAATATTCGATAGCGCCTTTAGTTTAGTAGAACTCTAAACTAATAATACTCTTATTCTAGTAGATAAGAAATTTATAGAATAAGAAGAAGTAGAACTTAAGAAGGTAGAATTTAAAGCTAAGGAATATAAAGAACTTATACTAGATTACTCTCTTAACTTTAATAGAGGTAATATTACTATAGTATAAGATAGATCGATATACTTAAGCTAGAAGAAGTAAATCGATAGATTAAAGCTTACTACTAATAAGAACGAATATAGAGCGTAATAAGCTTAGAGAGTATATATTACTAGTATATACTAACCTAAAGCCTCTTTTAATCTCTTATATTTAGCTTAGAATATAGACCTAGATTCTAAAGAGATTAGTAAATTAAATAAGTATATTTAATAGTAGATTAATAATTCTAATCGATGTCTAAAATATATTAAATTAAGCGACAGCCTTAAAATTATAGTTTTTATAGATAGCGCTTTTACTAATAATAAGAACTACATCTTCTAGATTAGATACCTTATTACCTTAATAGATAGTTAGAGTAATACTAATATCTTATACTAGAGCTCGATAAAGTATAAGAGAGTTATCTAGAGTATACTAGTATTAGAACTATATACTATTAGTAATAGATTCGATATAGTAATATTAATTAAGACTACGCTAAAGCTTATACTTAACGATATAATTTCGCTTAAGATTTATATAGATTCGAGATCGTTATATAATTATCTTACTCGATTAGATACTACTAAAGAGAAGAGACTTATAGTAGACGTTATATACTTTCGCGAAGTATTCGAGTGTAAAGATATTAACTATATTATATAGATTAAAGGTAAAGATAATCCTGTCGATTCTATAACTAAAAGTAAGACGAATAGTACTCTTAAAGCTCTAATCGATACTAATAGATATAAGATTAAGGTAAATATATAAGTAGAGCGAAAATAATAGATTTAGTAGAATTTACGATTTAGTAGAAATAAAGGAAATAGAAGTTTAGAAAAAAGTAGAGATTATAAGAGATTCTAGTAATCTAATTAGATAGATAATATAGAATAGAGTCCTCTAATTAGTCGATTTCTTAGAGGATTATAGTAAATTATTTATACGAAAGTAGTTCGACGACTTTAAAGTTATACTAGTATTACGAGATATTCTATAGTAAATAGCCTTCGAGGCGATATATATAACTACTAAGGCTTAGAGTAGATATTTATTAATAGTATAGTCTATAACTAGTAGATTATTAATAAATATAAATAACTCGAAATATCTCTTTACCTTAAATATACTAATAATAAGACTATCTAGATTAAGATACTAGATATCTATTATAGAAAATAATAAGAACTTAACTTATTTCTACTCTAAAAAGATATATACTTTTACTTTAACTTAGATAAGTTTAAGAATAACTATAATATAAAACCTATCTTTATAGTCTTCTACTTTAGAGAACTAGTACTTAAATAGACTTAACTATATCTTAAGAACTTTTTTATCTATAAAGATATAGATAGATTAATAGAAGTTACTAAGTTAATATTTAAATTATAGAAAGGATTTAAGATAACTATCTACTAAGTATTTAGAGACTTTAATACTATAAGAATAGCTATATATAAGCTATTAAATCTATACTAGACTAGGTTAGCTATTAACTATACTACTAAGTTTTAATAATATAGAAATAAATTAGAATAGAATATAGTTATACTTATAGAATTATTCTATAGAGAATTAAAACTCTATCTATAGAAAGATATAGTAATATAAAATATAAATTTCTATACTATTATAGTAATAATTAAAGCTATAGTTTAACTAGATAACGATTTATAGAAATTTAAGAAAAGTATTTCTTACTAGAAATACTAGAGAAAGAGCTACTAAAAGTAGAATAGAAGTTATAAGTAAGTAAATACTACTTAAATAAAGACCTTTTAGAAGAAAGAGCTTTTCTAGAAGAAATATAACTATAGATAAGAGTAGAACTTATATTATTTATATAGGTAGTCTAGATATATATTAAATAAGTATACTTAGAAGAAAGTAAAGAAACTCTAAGAAGAAAAGAAGAAATAAGTTAATACTACTATCTAATAAGTAATAGTATTTCTTAAAGAAACTATACTCTTAGATAGAGAGCTTAAAGTCTAAGGATATAGAATATAAGTAGAGAAAGTCGATACTACTCTATAATAGTATTATAAGACTTACTTATATACTAAGGATATACTATTATAACTAGAATCTATAGAATTATTATTTAAATCCTTAGAATTATCTAATAGAGAAAACTAGAAGACTAAGCTATAAGTAGATAAAATATAAAGCTTTATTAGATATTTTATATATAGAAACTAATAGATAGACCTTAATAGAATTAAGTTAAATTTATAGATATAATATACTATTAAAGGTTATAAACTAACTATATTAGATAAATTTATAGTCTTAAGTAATAATACTAAAAGAATTATCTTCTAAAATATTAAAACTAGACTAGAGACTATAGAATTAAAATATAACTTAGCTCTATAGAATATTACTAGCTTAAGAGATAAATAAGAACCTCTAGAATCTATATATTATAAATTATATATTTAGTTAGATAATAAGTAAATAATAGATAGCGTTCTAATAGTTTAAGTACTATTTAAAACTCTTATAGTAAATAGAGATTCTTAGACTAGCTAAGCGATCTAGAGATTTTTCTTATTTTACTTATTATATAACTTACTAGATAGAGCGACTTATCTATCTATCTAGTAGTAATAGAATAACTAGTCTAGTAAGCTAGTACTAGAAAATAAAGGTTCTATATAAGACTAGTATATCTACTATTAGATAGAAGCTTTATATTTAACTTAATATTATATTATTATTACTATCTTAATAGCTTTATAGTAATATAATAAGTTTATATCTAAGTAAATAATCTATATATTTATATCTCTTCTTATATACTAATCTAATAAGACTTAGTTAACTTAGTTAGTTTAAGAATTATTATACTATAGATATTACTTCTCTAGAACTAGAAATAAAGAATATATAGTTCTTAGTAGAAAGTTAAATAGACTTTATTAAATAGTAATAGAGTAGTCTAGAAGAATTTATTAAAGTATCTAAATCTAGCTTTAAAAGTAATTTAGTTCTAGAAATTAATAGAGAACTAATTTAACTAGTAGAACTATATAAAGTAACTTATACTAAAAATAATTAAAATATACTATAAGTACTTATAAATAGTAAGAAATAAGTTAGAATTACTTATAAAAAAGAGAAGCTATATACTATCTCTAGAGATAAATAACTATTTTTTAATACTATAATTAGAGAAAAGAAACTCTAAGTTCTTATTAACTCTAGAGTAATAGATAATTTACTTTCTCTAATAGCTTTAAAGAAGCTAAATATCTCTATTTAGAGAATTAATTAGCTCTACTAAATAGAAACTATTACTAGAATAGATATTATCTACTAAATTAGAATAATTAACTAATAGACTATACTAATAGAAACTAATATTAAAGAATACTATTTAGATATATAATTTAATATTATTAAGATAGAACTAAGAGAAGCTATTCTTAGTATACTATAGATTTAAGAATATAATCTAGATATTAACTAGAAGGCTTATATAATAACCTTTAGTTAATATAAATATAGAAAATTATAGAACTAACTATATAGCTATAATAAGATTAGTACTATCTCTTCTTAGAAGTCTAGATACCTTACTAAGAGTTCTCTATA
Source organism: Hymenoscyphus scutula (assembly GCA_001399465.1). Lineage (NCBI taxonomy): Eukaryota > Fungi > Ascomycota > Leotiomycetes > Helotiales > Helotiaceae > Hymenoscyphus > Hymenoscyphus scutula. The sequence continues at coordinate 5,990 of LKTO01000917.1, forward strand.
GATTAGTAAGATAGCTAATAATAAAATATCTATATAGTATAGAGAATTTATAGAGTTATTTAAGAATTTAGAGAATATATATACTCTTCTTAAATACTAGTTATAGAATTATAAGATTAATTTAATAGAGAATTATAACTTTAGAAAGTAGAAACTTTAACTATATAACTAGAGTAATCTAGTCTTACTAGAGAATTATATCTAAAAAGAGATAAGAAAAGAGTATATTTAGAAATAAAAATTACTTATATTCTTAAATATAATATAGTTTACTACCGAGCGATATATATTACTAAGTAATATACTTTTCTCTACTCTACTATCTAAATAGTAAAATTAAATAATTATAATATATTATATTAATTAATCTAAATCTAAATCTAATAAACTAGAAGTATCTATAGCCTCTTAACAAGTTTATATATTATAACTAGACTTTCTATAGATACTATATCGTCGCCTAGATAGCTGTCTCTTCTTTTATCTACTCTTCTTAGAGCGCTTGTTACGTCGAGTCTATTTCTCTACTTTCTTCTAAGCTAATACGTTCTATATATCCTCTATAGTAAGTGTCTCCTCTTAACGAACCTAAGTCTTTTTAGCTCTCTAGCGTTTACTTAGTACTTTATTTACCTTCTAAAGAGTATAGACTTCGGCTAATAATAAAGTTATCTTATAAGCTAATAGCTCTATACCCTTAGCTAATATAGCTACTATCTAGAAAATAGAGGTTAGCGAGCTTTCTTAATAACGTGTAATCTAACTCTTAACTAATATCGTCTATAAAAGAGTATTAGTTAGGTTATAAGAAAGAAGTCTATAAGACCTAAAGGTTAATATTAGTAGAGAGAGTCTATAATACTATATTTCGCCTATATATTCTTAACTAGTTAATACTATATACTAATAAGCTCTAGATCTTTATATAAGGCTCTTTAGAAGTTATAAACGCGATTAAAACGTGTCTTTAACTCTAGTTATTATTAAATGAATCGATATATCTAGTTCTTACTAATATATAGTATCTCTTAAGATTTAAGTAAAAGATTCGCTATATCTTTAATACTAGTTAGATAGAGTGTAAATTCTTTTAAATCTAGATTAAGTATATATTAAATAATCGTATTCTTCTCTAAGTTGTTTAATTTATAATAAGTAGCTTTAATTTTAGAGCGATAGGTTTAGCTAGCTATTCTATATCGAAGTGTTACTTTAGAGACTTTATAGATCTTTACTATAGAGTATTTACTTAGCTTTTTAGACGTTCGAATAGTCTTAATAGCTAGAATGATTCGCGCTTCTTAGATTTAAATTTCTATAATAAATAGTTAAAAAAACACGTCTTAAAGTTTATAAGAAGTAGAGTAGAGAAAAGTATATCGCTTAGTAATATACATCGCTTAGTAGTAAACTATATTACTTATTATTAAGAAATAGAATAACTTAAATAGATAAGTATATATTAATTATAGAGAGTTAAATAATATAATAATTAAAAATACTTATCTATAACTAATAGACTAAGTAAAGATATTTTTAAAACTAGATTAATAAAATATCTATAGCTTAATTAGAATTAAAGCTAGATATAAATAGAAGATAGTCTTTATATTACTATTAGAACTCTATAAGTATATTATTATATTATTTAGATTAACTAAGATACTATCTACTTATTAGAGATAAAATAATAGTATTTTAAAAAATCTATAAGAAGTAACTATTATCTATTATTTAGATAATATACTAATCTTCTCTAAAAGAGAAAAATAATATAAAAGATATATTTTAGAAGTTTTATACTAACTTATAAAAGTAGACTTTTAATTAAAACTTTTAAAATATAAGTTTAGAGTAACTTATACTCTCTTTCTTAGAAAAGTTTTTAGTCTAGAAAAAATAAAAATAGATCTAGTTAAGATCTAAGCTATTATTAAATAGAAAACTCTAAGAAATAGTAAGAATATATAGTCTAGTAGAACTATAGTATTTATAATTATTAGTATATAATTCTAGTAAATAGTACCTTATATAAGAGTCTAGTAGATCTATATACTTTAGGTTATATAAGTAGCTTACTACTTATATACTTAAGCTTATAGAGTACTATCTCTCTTTACCTTTACTCTTTATATATAAATAAATATAAATAGAGATTATATTTATATATTACCTTTTATAATAACTAGATCGTACTAATAATAATAAAGAATTAATAGCTATAGTACTAGTCTTTAAAGAATAGAGAATCTATCTCTAGAGTATATTATATCTAGTAACTATACTTACTAATTATTTAAACTAAAGAATATTTATAATAACTAAGAAACTTATCTCTAAATACTTAGCTAGATTTAGATTAAGTATTAAATATATTAGTAGTATAAGTAATACTTAAGATAATAATCTTAGCTATAAACTAGACTATAAAAATAATAAATTAATATATTAATACTATAATATTTAAGTATAATAAAAAGAGAAACTTAGCTCTAATAAACTATAAAATTATAGTTATAGAGTACTAGAAGCTATAAGAACTATAGACTACTAAGATTAGAGAGATATTTAATAAGAAATATATAAAATAAAAGATTAATAACTCTTATAATATATATTTCTTAAAAGTAGTCTATTAGTTAATAAACCTAGATATAATAGTTAGTTTCTCTTTCTTATCGCTTCGCTAGAGGTCGGCGAAAGTAAGTATCTTCTATAAGTAAGTGTCTTCTATAATACTATAGATTAGCTCTCTACTAATTTTATATATATATACTATCTTAATTATTTCTACTACTATTTTATTTATTCTAAATTACTAAAATAGAATCTATTTATAGTAGTCTACCTTCTATATCTATACTATCTATAAAAGCTAAAAAGAAGAAGCGTATATATAGCGCTATTAAGTAGATAAAGAAGTAGAATAGTAGCGAAAGTATAACTATAGAAGCTTAAATATTCTATACTAACGATAAATCGATATAGAAGGTAGTAAAGAGAGTAAGAGAGAGAGTATAGAATTTAGAAGATATATTTAACACTTATAGAGAGAATAATAAAGTATTAAATAAGAGCTAGAAGAAGACTATTTATTAGTATTATTATAAGTAGTAGAAGATAAGTCTAGAAGCTACTTACTCTATAGTATAAGTAGCTATTATAAACTTAAAACAGATAATACTTTCTATTCTTATTCTAGATAATTAACTAATTCTCTAGATCTAAATACTCTCTTAAAAGGCTCTATTCGAGTTCTAGTTCTATAAGTAGTTAAAAGAGTATACTTATCTCTATATAATTAATATAAAGTCTATTATCTTTAACTATCTTAAATTCTATATCGAAGATAAGATCTATAAATAGTTTAATAAATATATAGCTATACTTATATAATATAAGATCTAGAAGGCTAAATATATATAGAATATAGATAAATCTAGTATAAGAGTTAGATATACTAGTAGCGAGAACGTTATTATTCTAATATAAGTTAAAGAGTTATATATAGCGAATTCTAAGAATAGAAAGTTAGTTACTATAGTAGAGATAATTTATATAGATAGATAAGTAGCGACTTCTTTTATAATTATATCTAGAAAGGATATTATAGAGAATTAGATAGTAAAGAAGTTAACTATTATAAATTATATATATATATAACTAGTAAAGACTAGGCGGCGCTCTAATAGGTTAAGTACTATTATATACTCTTATAGTATTAGACAGGTCGCTTAGATTAGCTAAGTAATCTAAGGATTTTATATAGTTATAATTATATAATAGATCTCTAAGAATTCTCTAGAGATCTAAAGAGGTCCTAGGATCTAGAATAGATCTATAAGTAGGAAGGTTCTATATAAGACTAGTATATCTACTATTAGATAGAAGCTTTATACTTAACTTAATATTATATTATTATTACTACCTTAATAGCTTTATAGTTAAGTAACGAGTTTACCTCTAAGTAAATATCTAGTTCGCGATTAAACCTCTTTACAAGAACAAACCCTAGTAATACTTAGTTACCTTAGTTAGTTAGTTTAAGAATCGTTACACTTTAAGCACCTAAGCTTAGAAGTTTAAATCGTAATGCCTCTAAAGGCTACTCTCATCTCTAGCTCTAGTACTAGCACCGTTAACGTACTAATCTAGAGCACGCCTGCCGCGTTCTAGAAAACAACTACTCTAGACAACGACGACAACAAGAGTATACCGGACACACTAGAGCTATATAGAGTTAAAGCTCTAGAAACTATATAAGTTAAGCTACTCGACACCTACTATAGTAAATAATAAGAGCTAGAGTTATTTCTTATATAAATAGAAATCTACTTTAACTTTAATAAAGACAAGTTTAATAGCGATAGTATAGCTTCGTCTATCTTTACTATCTTCTACCTTCGAGAGACTACTCTCGAATAGATATAACTATATCTAGAGGACTTTTTCGTATATAAAGCCTTAGTAGAAAGTATAGCTAATATATAATTAATATTTAGATCTTAGAATAGATTTAAAGTCGCTATACGCTAAATGTTTAGTAATATTAATACTATTAAAACAGTAATATAAAAGTTACTTAACCTATACTAAACTAGATTAGTAATTAATTATATAAATAAATTCTAACGTTATAGAAATAGAATAGAGTAGGATTCTCTTACTCTTATAGAACTCTTCTATAGAGGACTTAACGTTAAGCTATATAAAGAGATAGTATAATAAAATCTTAATTATAAAGACATTACTAATATAATTAAAGAAGTAATCTACTTAGACAACTGTCTATAGGAATTTAAGAAAACTAATTACTATCTAGAATTTAAGAAGTATAATAAATAGAACCGACTAGACCGCTAGAACGATTAATAAGTAAACGCTACCTAGAAGAAGACTTCTAGAAAGTAGAAGCTCTCCTAGAAAGAACGAAACCGACGTCGTAAGTAGTATCTATACTTTTTATATAGCCTACTAGGCTATAGAGTAAGTAACTATCGTAAGAAGGCTAATTCTTTAGGAAAGTATTAAGTATTTACTATAACTAGAAAGGAAATAGTATTACTTAAGAGATTTAACCTATTCGACGAAGAGCTAGAAGCTTACAGGTATAGAACGTAAGTAGAGAATAAGGAGAACTCTATTCTTAAATAATACTATAAGAGATGTTCTAAATCAGAGTATAATCTATCTCTATAACGTGAAGTAGAGATAGTAGATTTATTATTAGACTTATTATTAGAATTATTAGACATGTCTAGTTAAGGAAATAACTAGGATAACAACTCTTAAGTAGAAGAAACATAGGCATTTATAGGTTGTTTTAAATATAGTAACTAATAGATAGACCTTAATAGAAACAAGTTAGACTTTTAGGCCTCTTATATAACTAGAGGACAGGCTCTAGAAGTACTAGAACAATTTCAAGTTTAGAACAACCTTCTAATAAGTATTATCTTTAGGAATCTTAAAAGTAATCTAGACACGATAGAAGGAAAACTAAACGTATAAGCTATCGAGAACATCTTTAAGTCTACTCTTAAGTTATAGAGGAAAAGAGATTAACCTTTTACCTAACTATAAGTAGAAGAATACTAGGCTCTAGAAGTTATATTAGAAGATATAATTATATAGTAGCGTTACTATCTAAAACCTATATTAGACTAGGAATTAGAGAAATAGTTTACTAGTAATAAATCTAACTATAGCTAAGCTATAGAATAGTAAATAGTCTATAGAGTATCTAAAAGTAACTTCTAGTAAGTAAAACTCTACTCTTAGAGAAATAACCTCTAAGTAATAGAAATTAGCTAAAGAGAATATAGTTTTATAGTCTATATTAATAGACTAGAAATCTACGCTATATTAGAAGACTACTAGTTAATAATAACTATAAAAATTAGAGAACAGGAACTCTAGGTTATAATTAACTTAGAAGTAATAGGTAACTTTCTTTCTCTATTAGTACTTAAGAGGCTAAACGTCTCTATTAAGAAGATAGAACTATACTATCTAGATATAGTTAATAGAATAGATATAGTATATTAAAATAGAGTTATTAATTAGTAAACTATTCTAATATAAATTACTATTAAAGGATACTACTTAGATATATAATTTAATATTATAGTAATTAGAAGCTAGAATATAATACTTAGTATACTATAGATTAGAGAATATAATCTAGATATTAACTAGAAAGTCTAAATAATAACTTTTAGCTAATATAACTATAAAGAATTATAGCCTTAACTATATAGCTAGAACAAGGTTAGCGCTACCTCTTCTAAGGCGCTAGAACACCTTACTAAGAGTTCTCTATAGATTAGCGAGAAAGCTAATAATATAATATCTATATAGTATAGAGAATTTATAGAATTGTTTAAGAACCTAGAGAACTTATAAGCTCTACTAGAATATCGTCTATAGAATTATAAGATTAAATCAAAAGAGAGTTATAACCTTAAGAAATAGAAAATATAGCCTTATAGCTAGATTAAGCTATAATACTTTAAGAGCTATATTATCGAAGGTTTAAAGAAAGATTATATTTAGAGATCTAAATTATCTATTCTATTAAATATATTAGTTATTAGTAAGAAGGACGACCTAACAGGTCGAGTCTATATTAACTACTAAGATATAAATAATATAACGATTAAGAATACTTATCTACTACTAGAAGGATAATATCTACTAGATAGAATTAGCTCTACTAAGATATTTATAAAACTCGACTAATAGAACACTTATACCTTAATTAGAATTAAGATAGATAATAAGTAGAAAACTACTTTTAGATTACTCTCGAGGCTCTATAAGTATATAGTAATACTATTTAAATTAGCTACTATACTAGTAATCTACTAGAGGTAGAATAATAATATTCTAGAAGGTCTTCTAGAGATAACTATTATCTATTACCTAGATAATATTCTAATCTACTTAGATAAAGTAGAGAAATATAAGAGTTATATATATAAGGTTATAAAAAGACTTACTATAGTAAACTCTTAACTTAAGTTATTAAAATATAAGTTTAGAGTAACTTATATAAAGTTCCTAGGCTAAATAATCTCTCTAGAAAGAATAGAAATTAACCTAGATAAGATAAGAGACGTTATTAACTAGAAATTACTAAAAAACATTAAAGATATTTAATACTTCTAGAGATTTACTAAGTTCTACTATTAGTTTATAGTAGACTATACTAGAATATTAAAACTAATAATAAACCTTATATATAAGAGAGTATCTTTTATATAGAATAAGATTATAGAGATAGCCTTTTAGATAATAAAGAAATACTTTACTAAGGAACTAATCCTATATAGCTATAACCTAGAGAAACCGAGTACTATAGAAATAGACTTATCGAGTATAGTAATAGATACTATATACTTATAACTAGACGAAAACAGAAAATTAATACCTATAGCCTACTACTCTAGAACGCTAGATCTAGTATAGTAGAACTATACTATATTTAAGAAGGAACTACTTACTATAGTCTTTACTTTAGAGTATTAGAAAATCTATCTCTAAGAAATAAAGTATTAGATAATAGTTCTTACTAATTATACTAATCTTCGAACCTTTACTACTACTAAGAAACTTATAAGTAAGCGCCTTACTAGATAGTTAGAAACTCTATTATACTATAATATTATTATCTAATATATTATAGAAATAATAAATCTAAGAGTAGACGCTCTTAGTTATAAACTAGACTATAAGAAGGCTCGAGAATATATAAGGCTAGTAATATTAAAAGAACTATCTAATAGAGACTTAGCTTTAACGGTTTATTAAATTATAGCTATATAGATAGTAGATCTATAGCTAGACGTAATCTAGAATATATATAAAGGAAAGAACTAGTACTATAATAGAAAATTATAGGTTCTAAAAGAATATATAAAGTAGTTTATTAGTAAGTACTATTTAGTACTTACTTATAAATATTAAGGAATAAGAAGAACTACTTAGTAGATTAAATAATACTACTTTATAGACTATCTACTAGCGATTATTAAGAACGTAATAAAGAAGTATAATACCTATACCTAGAATAAGGCTTTACGCTAGCTACTATATAAATAGATAGATACTACTTCTATTCTATAGATATCTTAGAAATTAGTCTCTTAGAATTTTATTATTAAACTACTAAAATCTAGAGACCTAATAATAAGAGTTAAATATAACTTAATCCTAGTTATTATAGAAAGACTTACTAAATATATAATACTAATACTATATATAGAGTCTAGTATAGTAGAATATCTAGTATTTATATACTTAAGAGATATAATCTTA
>LKTO01000918.1:0-14287 GCA_001399465.1 Hymenoscyphus scutula
AACTATCTATCTAAGTATCTCTTTACTATCTCTAACTATACATTCTTATAGTAGTACTTGTTCTTCTTTTACTAGTACTAATCTAGCCTATTATTAAGTTCTATATATAAGGATTTAGCGTCTATCTATATAATTTAGAAGAGGTCTATCTTAAGAAGTATCTTAGCTAACTTAACTTATTATTTTATAAGAACTAGAGTAAGTTTAGGCTTAACTCCTTCTTTTATAAAGAAGTAATCTACGTTATATAATACTTACTAAAAGAAGGACTTAGAGAGGTTCTCTTACTTATTTCTATTACTCTAAAGTCTAAGCTTATAAAGGTAGATAATATTAGTCTTTCGACGCTTCTCTCGTGATTTTATAACCTTGTTAATAATCCGTTTACGTAGCGTATTAGTAAGCTTAAGAGAGTAGCTAGGATAAGGCTTATTCTAGACGTTAGAGGATATATAGAGACGCTAATCTCGTATATTTCTATTCCGAGTATATACTATATTCTTCTTCGCTCTTCTTCTAATATCTCTTACTCTAGTTTCTAAAATAGAGTAAGCTTATTATCTCTATCTACCTATAGAAGTAACTCTTTCTTATTAGTATTCTATCTAATATAACTAATAATATAAGTACGCTACTAGATAGAGACCTCGCGGTAGCTAGTTTTCTTTATAGGCTTCTTATACTCCTTTAAATTTCTATATTATTTAGCTATTTTAGAGTTATAGTTATAGAATAATTATAAAAATAAAAGTATATATTAGAGTATAAATCGTTTAGTTTTAGTACTAAATCTATACTAAAAAGTAGTAATAAGCTAAAGAGCGTTTACTAGATACTTATCTAAGTAGATATTAGTATAAGTAGTAGATTAATTTATTATATTTATTAATTTTTAGTATATTTATATATAAAAATAGTAAGTAGAAAAAATTATAATACTAATAGAAATACTCTCTAAATTAAATAAAAATAACCTTAAATACTCTCTAATCGATTTAGAGAGTAGTTAAGGTATTTTTAAATTAATTAGAGAGTATTTAAGATATTTATAATTAATAAAAAAGTATAACTATTAATTACTATATTATAAATATTCTACTTAAAGGTTAGTCTAATTATAGACTATTAAAGAGTCTAAAGAAGTAAAGAGTACTTTAGTAGTTTATATATATATATATAAGTTTTTATTTTTTATAGTATACTTAAAATTCTTATATAGTAGAGATATTATTAATTTTACTATATTTAGTACAAAAGGGGGCTACAGGAATTTATAGCCACCTCTATATTTTCTACTATTACTAAGACATCTAAAATAGATATAATTTATATACTACTTTAATGCTCTACTAATGAGTTTATATACTCTTCCGGAATCTGACTTTTTCAAGTCTCTCTAGAAGGGAGTCTATATACTTATTAAAGTCCTCTACTGTAATCTCATTATCCTAAATATCAAGAACTGCCTCCTAGAGGTCTTTTAAAGACCACCCACCGTACGGTTTCCTATTCCGGAGCTTTTGCTTTAAAATCCTCTACACATTCTCAATTGGATTTAAATCTGGCGACGAGGGAGGCCAATTAATCGAGTATATAAAGCATTCCACCCGTGCCTTATTACAGAGACCCTGATTTTTCTTTGTATCCTTCTTGCTATGGACCTTGCTCCCATCCTCTACAACAAAGTAGTCGTCAGCAGTACAGAATTCCCCCATTTTTTGACTATGTCGTTCCTTACAAATATCCCCTAAAAGCCCTCGTAGGATTTGTGCCTCATACTTCTTCTGTGTAAAGCCCTTGCCCTCTCCTTCTGTTGATAGAATTATAAGCTTACTCTTGAAGTTATACCCAATAGCAGCTGCGCAGTGTATCGACGTCCTTCCACTTGTGAACTTGAATTGGATACAATCGAGGCGTCGACGCTCCCTTCTTTGTCGTAAGATTTTCAGCCGTCGGCGCATATTAGACTGAATAGTTGTCTCGTCGTAGTAAAGGCCTTTACGCCAATACTCTTTTGGCCGGTCCCAATTCGCAATCGAGAAGATCCATCGCTGTCGTTTTGTAGCTTCTGAAAGGAAGGGTTTACAATCAGGGACGTGATGGTGATACCCGTGACGAGTAAAAGCAGCTAAAATCGTTTTATTAGAGGCTTTAATATTATGTATTCGCGCGATTTCTTGAAGAGGAAGTGCTCGCCGGTCAAAGTGGCCTGTCATCCACTGAATTATCTCCTCTATTTTCGCCTCTGATATAATCGGACGCCTCCTAAGCTTGTATACACTCTGTTTCCGAGTACGTCGATCTGAATCGCGGTCCTGGATCCAATGCCTTGCTGTGCTTCTTGCAAGCTTAAGTTCAGAGGCAGCGTAGCTCTGGCTTGCTCCACGCTCGATTAAATGACGAAAGCGGACGCGCTGAGGGGTTTCGTGCTCTTTTCTGAGAGTTTTAGAGACTCGTGCCATAGTAATTGCGTTGTATGTCTGTGTTAAAGCAAGAGGTTGAGGATATATTACTATTAAGGTAGAAAGGAGAAGGTGCTAGAACAGCGTGGCATTACGCTCACCGCCTTACAGGGGTGGTGGCCATGAATTCCTGCAACCCCCTTTCGTACTTCGATAATAAGAGAGAGAACTTATAATAAAAATAGTATATATATCTATTTTTTCCTATACTAGAAGTTTTATTCGTAAGAGAAATTATATAGATAATCCTTCGTTATAGACGTAGGTTACATTTTCTCAGGTGCGGGGTAAGTGGTAGCATAACGTTTCTACTTATAAGCGAGATTGGTCTAGACTAATTTGTACTCTATACCAGCGCATCGTGATTCCTTAAACCCAATTTTAAAGTTCAAGTATACATACATGTATTCAAAGAAAATTTGGCATAAGCATCATTCATCTTAGAAAAAGAGGAAAGAGGTTTCTACGTCAAAAATCTGGATGCTTTGTGTAAAGCTAAGAAGGATTGGACCGCTCAAAATGGAGTTGGGAAGCGAGCGCGGACATGTCTCTCGTATCCGCCTCGTTCCGGCACTAGTTGGCATATGACAGCCACCCCCTCTTTATCATTCCACGACCGGCATCTTCGATATCAACCTCTCACACAACCCAAAAAGACTGCTCGCATTCGTGATATCCAGCGTTGTCAATTCGACCCCGAGCTCAATTCTTGCCCAATTTCTCGCCTCTACTGCGCTCAAACTATCCACCCCGTACGCACTCAGACTCCTCGCTGGCTCCATGGCCTCAGTCAAGCGCAATATCTTCATAAATTGCCTGCTCAATACCTCCACTCCGGCAGTTAGGAGAGACGCCTTGTCCGCCTTACTGCGATTCAACAGCAAAAAGGCCTGAACCGCTTTGGCATTTTCATCTGCACCTTGGGAATTGTTGTTCAATCCTCCGGTAATCCCCTTCATGAACAGCGGGCTGAATCGAGCATCGCGCTCAAGATCCGAGCCAGCACGCTGTGGCAATGAGATGCCGACGATGAGTTGAGTCGCGCTGTCGGGGTTGATTGGATGATGCGTTTGCTGGAGGATGGAATATCGGAACATTCGGCGGACCATGCTCTCATTGACTCCCTGCCAAATCCGGTCGTCCATACGCTCCTGTATACCCCCTTCTCTGGCTGCAAAGCCAACTTCCTCGATTATTCCCAGGTCTAATGCATGGGCTGGAAGGCCCTGGCCGTGGCGATAGTTGGCGAAGGCATCCATGAATACATTGGCTGCCGAGTAATTGGCTTGCGCCTTCTGCCCAATGATGCCAGACATGCTGGAGAGGAGGGTAAAGAAGGAGAGGGGCGATTTGTGGGAGAGACTTGAGAGATGGAGATTCCAAGTCCCCTGCACCTTGGCTGAAGCGGCGGTATAGTAGTCGTCGAGAGTCATAGACTCGAATGGTTTATCCTGAAGCGAAGGGGGAGATTAGCTACGCCTTATACTCAACGTCTGACCAGGAACAGAGATAAAGTAAGCGAGGAGAAGATTATTGCTTACCCTGAGGATTACGGCTCCTTGGATAATTCCTCCCACGGGCAGCTTCGCCGACTTGAAAGCAAGCTCAACATCCTCAGCATTGCAAACATCGGCCTTTGCCTCTTGCACTTCGCACCCAAGCGCATTGCAGTCTCTCACAATGGCTTGTGACCTTTCGTCGGAAATACCGCTCCTCGTCATGGCAATGATATGCTTTGCGCCATGTGCTGCCATGTCCACTGCCAAACTCCCACAGATTCCCTTCAGTCCACCTACGACCAAGTATGATAAATTTGACTCCAGAGACACCACCTGCATTTCTGCCCGGATTGGCACGTTTGCAGTAATACCACTCTCGCCATCGGTAATGATGATCTTGCCAATATGATGGCCTTCACGCATCAGCGCAAAGGCCTCTGGAATACGATCAAACCCAAAGCGGGCAATGGGACCAATCGGATTGATGTCACCTGCCGAGAGCAGTTCAAAGCATCGTGTCATCGATTTTGCGACGACGGCTGGCGAGATACTATGGCCATATAGATTGAGCGGCCGGTAGGAACAATTCCTCTCGAAAGGCTCCATGGACAGATAGTGACGATCAGTAATACCCTTACGACGAATATCCACCATCGTCCCATTGTCTGCGCAAAGACGCCAGGACTCGTCTAGCAGCTCACCCGAAAGAGAGTTGATGACGAGGTTTATCCCTTTGCCCCCCGTCGCTCCCTTGATTTCCCGAGCAAACTCGGTGGTTTTTTGGGAAAAGAGTCGATCTTCGTTTATGGCGAATGTCTCCTTCAAGAAGCTTCGCTCCTTGTCACTACCCACAGTGGCATAAATATCAGCACCTATGTGTCTGGCAATATAGATGCATGCTATTCCCACGCTACTTGCAGCAGCATGGATGAGGACGGTTTGGCTTTTCTGAAAATTTCCGATATTCGACAAACACAGTATGGCTGTAATAAAGGCGACCGGCAAGGTGGCCGCCTTTTCGAAAGACATCCAGTCTGGAATACGGTGTATACATTGGATGGCACAGCGAATGCGATTAGCAAACGTGGGTTGCCCAAACATGACCACCCGATCACCAACATTATATTTTTTGCAATGCTGGCCCAATTTGGTGATAACTCCTGCTCCTTCCACGCCTAGAAGATGCTCGTTCTCGGCAATGGTTCCCTGTGCTGCAGCAATATCGGTGGGATTCAGCCCGGCGGCATATATTTCAATTTCGACGTCCTCGTCCCCCATCAGCATCGCCGGGGATTCGTTGTACTGGAGAGCATCGAGACTGCCGAGCCGTTCGGCCCTCAAATTTGCAGTCCCTTGGACACTACGGAGTGGTTCGACAACGGGCTCGACACCGCCTCCGCTTTCGTATTTTTTGAACTGATTTACCAACTTATCTGGGACTATTCTGCTGACGAAGACAACACCGTTGCGCTCAACAAGCTCGTTATCCACAAATTTCTCGGATGGCGTCTCACTGAGAACACCCAAGATCTTTATGACTGTCGTTACAAGATCTGGGCTGTCATTCTCATGTACATCGAGTGTCATGATGCGTAGACTTGCGTCCTCTTGTCGAATTGATCTAAACAATCCATGGACGAGCCCGTTGTCTGGGACCGTCACGTTCATTTGAGAGCCTCGAGTCAGCCAGAGAACTCTGCAACCCTGGGAAATGATGTGCTTGAGCGAGTCCCATTGGGAATTGTTTACTGATTTCAAAACTGGGAGGAATAGCTCGTCTTGGATTAGGACCGTACTATTCGGCCGGATGTCCTGCAATGGGTGACTTAGCTTCAAAACAGACCATCCTGCTTGTTCTACAGCCGCGGTCAATTCTGACATGGGCTCACGGTTCGCCAAACTGACAATCGAGAGTTCTCGCTTCTTTGGGGGAGCTGGTGCTGTTGGTTTGGCGACAAGAATGTGTACAGATGTGTACGACTCGCAAGAAAGTGTGGCCCTGCGATGGAAGTTGTTTGTCCGAGCAATTTTTTCGACCTCGCCCGCGGTCAAACAATTCTTGCCTCCGTTTACAACAACCAATTCTTCTTCTGATCCAGACCCAGATCCAGATTCCATATCAATGGAGCAGTTGTCGACCAGAACGGCATAGCCAGTGTCTGAAATCAGGCCACGAACGTTCTGGAAAACAGATTCTAGGACTTGTTCGTCCAGTCTGTTGCCCTTGAGAATGACCAGGTCAAAACCTGATTGATCAAAGGCGAAATCTGCCGCGGTAAGGTCAATTAGGGTGGCTGTGGAGTCGCGATGTTGGCTTAGCTCTTCGTGCACGGCAACGAAGTTGTTTGAATCCCATGTTATGAAGCTATATGTACTGTATAGAGCCCTTGTCGGTCTCGATACTTCGTCGATTTCAACAAACCAGAGGCTGGAAGTATCGGTCGAGCCTATGTCCACCTCCATGACCTTCATTGTTGGATTTTTATGCGCCGCCAGATCGATTATCCTTTGTAAAGTTGAAACTGATCTATCCACAGCAATATTCACGAGCTGTTCTTCCGAAAGCAATGTAATATCAGGGTTCCACATGGATCGAGTAATAGTGTGCTCAGCACCGCTGGCGTCTGTTCCACTAGGGAGGATATGGTAGCGAAGAGCATTCAGCTTGAATAAAATCTCGCCTGTCTCTGGGTTGCACATCGAGATATCGGTGTACCAATTCCTCTTGTCACCAATTCGACCCTTGCCCGAGTATTTCGAACTTGCGATTGCAACCCCCGATTCAGAGGTCTTGGTGGCGTTGGTTATCGTCAATTCGTCAATGATGGCTGGCAACAAGACTGTATCAATAGCACATCTATCGCCACGCCAAACCGAAGGAATGAATGTTTGAATGCAAGCATCCATGGTGCATGGGTGCAGGGGGTATCCAGACTGTACAAGGTTGGAGGTGGGAGGCTTTAAGGATACAGTATTTCGAGTTGTCGGACTACCTGCAACAGATTCAACTGCGATGATCTTCTGGAATTCTGGCCCGTACCCATATCCGACGCTGTTGAAAGCTTTGTACCATTCTATTCCGGGTTTCGAATACTTCAATGGTGCCAATTGCTCTTTCGGCGTAACTACAATGTGGTGTTAGCTACCTAAGAACTTTACGCGGGTTATGATGGGACTTTCCTTCGTTAGGGAGGGTCTCTAACCGAATCATTCCGGATGAGTGCTCCATCCATGAGCCCTCGTTCGAGGAAGTGATCTTGAAATCGTACCAAGTCTCTTTCGAACCAAGATGAGGAGCCAGGTTAAGCATCACCTTTGTATCAGCATCCTCCTCTAAAACTAGTGCCTTGTCGAACTTGATATTGCGCAATCGATAAGATAGCTTTCCGGCAGATGTGTCCTTATCGGGCTGCTTCAGAGCGTGATAGCTCTGGTAAATCGCTTCTATGGCCATTGAAATAAAACCAGCGGCAGGGAAAATGACCTCAGAGCCCATCGCGTGGTCCCGTAACCAAAGGTGGTCTTTGATCCGCAGAATTTTACTGAACGAAGGGAAGTCCCAACTTGTTCCGAGCACTTTACCCCCAAGGAGGTCATGATGAGGAAATTTGCGGAAGCGCCAATCTTTCGATGCAGCACTTTCGTGCCAGTACTTTGTAGAATGATTCCAGACATAGTTTGGAAGGTCAACGATGAGCCGTGGCTGTCTACCGGAAGGGTCATTATGATCTGTATTGACCTTTGCCAAGTCGACATTTCCTCCAGAAACGAAAAGCCGCCCGGCTACAGCGAAGAGTGCTTCTATTGCGTCTTTTCCTCTGCTCAATGCCGCACAGTATTGAATCGGCGAAGAGAGGCTTGCAGTGATCTGAGATATTGGACCAGCGAGAGCTCCACTTGGTCCAAGTTCTATCAAAAAATCCGGCGGGCTGTCAGGGGCGGACAACATTGCTTGAACGGCTTGGTCGAAGCGCACCGGGGATTCCATGTTATTCATCCAATACGCAGCATCGCACACATGATTCAGATGGTGCCCTGTTACACTAGAATACATTCTTGCCTTCTGCTCTGGGGGTTCGATTGGAGAGTCGCAATTTTGCAAAAGTAGATCCTTGTAGCAAGCTGCTATACTTTCCATGAATTTTGAATGATAGGCTATGTCGACCTGGAGGAGCCGGGCAAAGTGCTTGTCGTTTTCAATACGTTGTTTTACTACCTCCAAAGCGGAGGACTCGCCAGAAAGCGTGACGCTATTGGGGCTGTTGAAGCATCCAATTTGAACTACTTGGTAAAGGTCTCCGATGTATTCCTGTATTTGCTCGGGGCCCAACCCGACGGCGAGCATACCCAATGATGATTTAGTTTCATCAAGTACCACGGCATGGCCGCGGTAAAACGCAATTTTGATAGCCTCCTCTTGCGTCAAATGACCAGCAGCGCATGCGGCGGCAATCTCACCAGAGCTGTGCCCGACAACAGCTTGGGGTGTAATGCCCCAATCCCCAAGGACCTCGAGAATCACTAGCTGTAAAGCAGTGACGATGGGTTGGGAGAACTCGGGCTGCCGTAGGTGTTGGGGCTTTCGAGCTTCCGTAAGCTCATCTGGGATTCGATGTTAGCGAGTTTTCTCTTGTGTATATTCCAAACATACCCAAGAGTGACCATGAAGGACGGTGGTTGTCTGGTAGACCCTGAAGAACGGCGTCCAGCTTCTTGATCAGTACCTTTCCAGAGGGGAACGCGTCAAGCAAGGCTTTCCCCATCTTTGGCCATTGGGCACCTTGACCAGTAAACACAAAGCCAATTCTAGGAGCGTGGAGACCCTGCTTTCCAGTGACGAGCTTGCCCTGGTCGATATTGGTAGGATCTTGAGTTACAAGATACCCTCTGTGGAAATGGCGTGTTCGTCTGTGCGACAACGTGTATGCTATGTCGGGCAGCTTGATCTGAACGTTAGGGTTGATGAGATGGTCGCCCAGCGCTTTGACGTATAACTTCAAGGACTTTTCGTCATTGGCAGAAAAAACCAAAGTAACGGGTTGAGATACTATATCTTGTTCTTCAAACAGACCGTCATCGCCAGGAGTGTAGGAGCAACAGTGGGCAACGGGATCTTTGCCTAAGTAACTCGAAGCACCGTCTACGACAGCGTGTGCATTCGAGCCCCCGAAACCGAAGCTATTGACACTTGCTCGGCGATACGCAACGGCAGGCCAAGGAGTGGTTGCCTTTGATGGACGAACGCGAAGCTTTTCAAAGTCAACTAGAACAGTTAGCGAAAGCCTCGAAGTTTGCTGTGTATGTTTTAGGCTGCATACTTTTGGGATTTGGGATATTGAAGGTGGGGTTTCCTGGTATTATCCCTCTCTCAAGAGCAAGGATCGTCTTCATTAGACCTGAGATTCCAGCAGATGGCTCTGAATGTCCAACATTGCTTTTGATCTGAGCTAAACTTAGTAGGTGATGAATGAGTTTAACCAAAAGTAGACTTACGGAGCCAATTCTCAGCGGTTCTTCCTTTGGTCGCGTGGCAGCAAATACCGATGCTGCTCCATCAAGCTCGATCGGGTCACCCGCTTGTGTCCCTAGGGTTAAGGTTAGCTAGGTAACTGAGATATCTAATTTTCCCTACCTGTTCCATGGCACTCAAGATAGCTAGTTAATCCGTAGTCAGAAATACCCGCATTTGCGTAGGCGGATCGAATTGCTCTTGCTTGGGCCTTGGAACTGGGACTTGCGATTCCCGGGGTTCGCCCATCACTGTTGGTCGCTGTTCCGCGGATTACAGCACGTATGGCATCTCCATCGCAAATGGCGTCGTCGAGACGTTTAAGAATCACAGCATTGATTGCCTCTGCCTTGGCATATCCATCTGCCTTCTGGTCAAATGTGTGGCATCTAAAAGGTATTAGCATTGCTTGTCTACACAAGTATGTTCTTACCGTCCTGACAGAGAGTGTGCTGTCTTCATATTTCCGACTGTCGATGATAGTATCAGCACAGGCCTAGCTAGCGATCGGAATTCACGGGTAACTCACTATCCATGTTATGTTCTGGGCTGACAACAAGTATCAATTGTTAGCAAATTTGACAAGGGAAAGACCCGAGACCAGCAAGCCATACCTGAGAAAGAGGTTTGCGCCCGCGACAATGGCCGTAGTAATCTCTCTAGTTTGAAGATAGCGACTTGCAATGTCAATCCCTTGAAGAGTTCCCGAACATGCTGTATCTAATGTTACACTTTTCACCCATAAATATTAGCGTCGCTGACAAACCACAAACGCTTTTGACGAACCTTGGGCCTTTGATATTTAGAAAGTGGCTGATTCTATTGCTTAGGATGGCACGACCAAGACCAACAAGTGTTCCGGGGGGTCGGTCCTCGGGATCTCGACTAAGCATATCACCATAATCTGGTACCCCTCAATCAGCCGAAGTACACATCGTGACCGACACTTGGACTTACCGCAAGTAAACGAGGCAACAAAGCAAGCCACAGGAGCTCCATCCAATGACTCCAATGTGATCCCCGCGTTCTCGAGCCCTTCATATACAACCTCCAATAGTTGTCGCTGCTGTGGATCGCATGCAATTGCATCCTCCCTTGAAACGTTGAAAAAAGGCGCATCGAAGTCTTGTGGATCGATGTCTTCGAGATACATCCCACCTGGAGAACGCATCGTGTTTGGCTTAGGCGAGCCTACATGGTGGGTTTCGAGATTGAATCGTGTGGCCGGTACGTCATTGCTGGCTATTCCACCACGCTCGAGAAAATCCCACAGGCTTGATGGGGAGTTGCTCTGCCCGGGAAGGCGACAGGACATCCCAACTACTGCGATGGGGTCCTGAGTATAGGTTTGGGCACCTTCATGTGAGTGTTCTTTTCGTGGCGTCATGATGAGAATGATTTGTTGCTTGGTTTTTTGTCTATGTTTTTGGTTCTTTTTTTAGTTCTTTTTGGTGCCGATTTTGTTTCTTTTCCAGAAACATGAAGGAATATATGTGAGTTTTATCTACTCAATTCTATGCCATATCCTATCCTCGTGCTCATGGTCTTATTACACCTGGTTGCCTTGTCGAGATCTAGATTTTCGCACACACCTCCCAAGAGGATGCTACTCCATACATGCGCCGTACATGCAATTACTAGGTCTATGGGTGTTATCCATCTTCCGACTATCAAATTTAGAGATAACACGGCCTCATGTCATTATGGTACCCAATCTCATCAATCTACCAAGGTGCATTCGGGGTTCACGACATCAAATGTCACGCAATAAATGCTCAATAGATGCAGTCACTATCTGGTCATTATCCATCTCACTACATCCGGCCCTGAAATATTGAGACGTTCATTAGTACCGTTGTCTTAAGCAAAGTACCTCGCCTTGTCGATGCAGTATTGATTTTGCGTGTTGCACAAGATTGCAGATCACTTCCGAATTGTTAAACTCATATGCAGTCGTTATCGGGGACTTATCCGGTCGTTATGTTTCTAGAACTCGGTTATCCGGTTTATTAAAAACAGACGCACCTCTCGATATAGGACCCCAATCATCATTGCTACATAAGCCAATCATGGGAATTCTGAACTATTAATCTTCGTTACCAAGCAAAATTCAAGCTTAAAGACGAAATATTGGCACACCCCACTTCCCCGCAACGTCGCATCTGGACTTCTAAATCCTTACAACACGGGATGCCCGCAAACTTGAAGGCGACACGAGATGACCAGTGTTGATCTTCCTTCCGAATGCACGCATTTCTTATCTCACTGCACCGCCCTTGGTCCGTTCAACGGTATACTCTGTCAAACCCTATTCAATTTTAACCTATCTTAGGACGGCTTGTCTTCTTCCAGGTAGCGGGAACTGGAATCTCAAGACTTTCTTCCTTTTTAGCATCCTTCTTTTCGACCAAAATACGTTCATCCTTCCCCAGATAGTAAAGAGCCAAGTCACAAAAGATGGCGACTTCACGCGAGCACGTTGAATTCAAGACTTTGGACGGGCTAACATTGAGAGGGGTGTTGTTTCCTGCTAAGAAGCATTCTCCTGCGGTAATCTTGGCTCCTGGGGTAAGTCTTTTCCTACTATTACATCTCTTCAGTTTCCGGGCTTCCCCCATAACAGATCATTGCTTCTTTTGCGGTCGGTTGACTTAGTTTAGTTGAACTGTCCCAAGGAACTCCTGCTGCCCGACATAGCCGCACACTTTCAGAGTGCGGGGATTACTTCTCTAATATATGATTCCCGCTGTGTTGGTGATAGTGATGGTGAACCACGAAATGAGACAGACCCCTTCAAACAATTGGAGGACCACATGGATGCATTGAGCTACCTTCGAACACTGGAATGTGTAAACCCGAACTCTGTCGGATTTTGGGGCATGTCATCTTCAGGATCTACGTAAGCAGCCCTCTTGTTCATGTTTCTCGGTTTCTATCAGAAGTCTTGAGTCAATTTTTTCCTTCCAAATACATGCCAATTCTTCCACTCGAAAATGATTGCATTGCTAACTTTTTGTAGTGTTGCATGTGCAGCGGGTCTCGACCCAAGAGCCAAGTTCAGCATCATCGTCTGCCCCCGCATAGCTTTCACGCCACCTAAAAAGTTGCCTAGCATCCTTCTGAAATGCATTCGAGACCGTGAATCACAACTTCGAGGGAACGCGCCTGTATTCGTTGCACTTGCTTCGCCCAAAGGAGAATCATTGTCAGATGATTTGTCTCCTGGTGGCAAAGCACAAGCCTCGAAATGGCTCGCCAATCTGGTTGAGAAAGGGTGGGGCCATATGAACCGCAGCACAATACAGTCCTACTACAAGAATGTTATATGGCAACCAAGGGCAATTCTTGAGCTGGTCAAGTCACCCCCTTTGATGATGATCGTTCCGGAGAACGATGAAATTGTACCGGCTGAAGATCAGCTTGCTTTCTACGAGGAACTGACGGGTCCCAAACGACTGCATCTCGCGGAGGGAAAAGGACATTTAGACATTCTGACTTCTGAAGATGCTCCGATCTTGATGAAACTTCAGGTGGATTTCATACGGAAAGTTTTGAATGGAACGTTAGATGATGACGAAGATGATGACGAAGAGGAGTTTTTCAATTGAAATGTATCACTGATTACTAGGAAGTTTCTTACATTTGTTTGAGCTTGGATATAATTGTTCTATAAGTTCTTAACTAAGATTCTTTACCTTACTTTAGTTAGAGTTGTGAGATATACTTAATTACAATTGTCGCGGGATTTTTTTCTATCTTTATATAATAGTTGGTTTCCCTTCCCTGTCGCTTCGCTAGAGGTCGGCGGAAGTAAGTGTCTCCTGTAAGCAAGTGTCTCCTGTAAGCAAGTGTCTCCTGTAAGCAAGTGTCTCCTGTAAGCAAGTGTCTCCTGTAAGCAAGTGTCTCCTGTAAGCAAGTGTCTCCTGTAAGCAAGTGTCTCCTGTAAGCAAGTGTCTCCTGTAAGCAAGTGTCTCCTGTAAGCAAGTGTCTCCTGTAAGCAAGTGTCTCCTATAATGCCGTAGATTAGCTCTCTACTAATTTTATATACGTATACTATCTTAATTATTTCTACTACTACCTTATTTATTCTAAATCACTAAAATAGAACCTATTCGTAGTAGCCTACCCTCTATATCTATACTACCTATAAAAGCTAAAAAGAAGGAGTGTATACGTAGCGCTATTAAGTAGGTAAAGGAGTAGGATAGTAGCGAAAGTGTAACTATAGAAGCTCGAATATTCTATACTAACGATAAATCGGTATAGAAGGTAGTAAAGAGAGTAAGAGAGAGAGTATAGAATTTAGAAGGTATATTTAATACTTATAGAGAGAATAATAAAGTGTTAAATAAGAGCTAGAAGAAGGCTATTCGTTAGTATTATTATAAGTAGTAGAAGATAAGTCTAGAGGCTACTTACTCTATAGTATAAGTAGCTATTATAAACTTAAAACAGGTAATACTTTCTATTCTTATTCTAGATAATTAGCTACTTCTCTAGGCCTAAATACTCTCTTAAAAGGCCTTATCTAAGTTCTAGTTCTATAAGTAGTTAAAAGAGTATACTTATCTCTATATAATTAATATAAAGTCTATTACCTTTAACTATCTTAAATCCTATACTAAAGACGAGATCTATAAATAGTTTAATAAATATATAGCTATACTTATATAATATAAGATTCGTAAGACTAAATATATATAGAATATAGATAAATCTAGTATAAGAGTTAGATATACTAGTAGCGAGAACGTTATTATTCTAATATAAGTTAAAGAGTTATATATAGCGAATTCTAAGAATAGAAAGTTAGTTAC
>LKTO01000919.1:0-14272 GCA_001399465.1 Hymenoscyphus scutula
ACTTAAGCTAACTAGTTATTACTTATTATTTTTATTAGTCTATTATATACTAGTAATTTATATTTAAAGTTAGTATAGAATAATAATATAAGTATTATTTCTATAGTTAAGCTATTATATATAAACTAAGCTAAAGGTAATAGTTCTATCTAGTTGTTCTACTAGTAGTTTATATAGTAATAGAGGTATATTTTAACTACTTAATTTATATGTTTATTCTCTCTATTAGTCTAGAGTATTACGAATTATATATATATATAACTAGTAAAGACTAGACGACGTTCTAACAGGTTAAAATACTATTATATACTCTTATAGTATTAAGGGATCGGTTAGAGTAGCTAAGCGATCTAAGGATTTCATTACACTATAAAACACGTGACTCGCTTATCGAGTTATATAACTGTTAGAGCTTATAGAAGCTTATATTAGAGCTTAGGATCTAAAGCTCTAGAAGATCTAACAGTTAGTATATAAGGACGAAGGTTCTATATAAGACTAGTACGTCTACCTATAGATAGAAGCTTTATACTTAACTTAATATTATATTATTACTAATACCTTAATAGCTTTATAGTTAAGTAACGAGTTTACCTCTAAGTAAACACCTAGTCTACGATTAAACCTCTTTATAAGAACAAAACCTAGTAATACTTAGTTACCTTAGTTAGTTAGTTTAAGAATCGTTACACTTTAAGTACCTAAGCTTAGAAGTTCGAATCGTAATACCTCTAAAGGCCGCTCCTATCTCTAGCTCTAGTGCTAGCACCGTCAACGTACTAATCTAGAGCACGCCTATAGCGTTCTAGGACACAACCACCCTAGACGACGACAATAATAAGAGTATGCCGGACGTACTAGAGCTATACAGGGTCGAAGCCCTAGAAACTATATAAGTTAAGCTGCCTAACACCTACTATAGTAAATAATAAGAATTAGAGTCATTCCTTATATAAATAGAAATCTACTTTAACTTTAATAAAGATAAGTTTAATAGTAATAGTATAGCGTCGCCTATCTTCGCTGTCTCCTACCTTCGAGAGACCGCTCTTAAATAGGTATAACTATACCTAGAGGACTTTTTCGTATATAAAGCCTTAGTAGGAAGTATAGCTAATATATAATTAATGTTTAGATCTTAGAATAGATTCAAAGTCGCTATACGCTGAATGTTTAGTAACATTAATACTATTAAAACAGTAATATAAAAGTTACTTAACCTATACTAAACAGGATTAGTAATTAATTATATAAATAAATTCTAACGTTATAGAAATAGAATAGAGTAAGATTCTCTCGCTCTTATAGAACTCTTCTATAGAGGACTTAATATTAAGCTATATAAAGAGATAGTATAATAAAATCTTAATTATAAAGATATTACTACTATAATTAAAGAAGTAATCTATTTAGATAACCGTCTATAGGAATTTAAGAAAACTAATTACTATCTAGAATTTAAGAAGTATAATAAATAGAATCGACTAGACTAATAGAACGACTAATAAGTAAACGCTACCTAGAAGAAGACTTCTAGTAAGTAGAAACTCTCCTAGAAAGAACAAAACCGACGTTGTAAGTAGTACCTATACTTTTCTTATAGCCTGCCTAGCTATAGAGTAAGTAACTATTATAAGAAGGCTAATTCTTTAGAAAAGTAATAAGTATTTACTATAACTAGAAAGGAAATAGTATTACTTAAGAAATTTAACCTATCCGACGAAGAGCTAGAAGCTTATAGGTATAGAATGTAAATAGAGGATAAGGAGAACTCTATCCTTAAATAATACTATAAGGAATAGTCTAAGTTAGAATATAATCTGCCTCTATAACGCGAAGTAGAGATAGTAGATTTATTATTAGACTTAGCGTTAGAATTATTAGACGCGTCTAGTTAAGGGAATAACTAGGACAACGACTCTCAAGTAGAGGAAACATAGGTATTCATAGAATGTTTTAACCGCGGTAACCGATAGATAGACCTTAATAGAAACAAGTTAGACTTTTAGGCCTCTTACGTAACTAGAGGACAGGCTCTAGAGGTGCTAGAACGATTTCGAGTTTAGAATAACCTTCTAACAAGTATTATCTTTAGAAATCTTAAAAGTAACCTAGATACTATAGAAGAGAAACTAAACATATAGGTAATCAAGGACATCTTCAAGTCTACTCTAGAGTTATAAAGAAAAAGGGATTAACCTTTCACCTAACTACAAGTAGAAGAATACTAGGCCCTAGAAGTTATATCAGGAGATATGATTATATAGTAGTGTTACTACCTAAAACCTATATCAGACTAGGAATCAGAGAAATAGTTCACTAGTAACAAACCTGACTATAGCCGAGCTATAGAATGGCAAATGATCTGTAGAGTACTAGAAAGCGACTTCTAGTAAGTAAAACTCTACCCTTAGAGGAACGACCCTTAAGCGGCGGAAATCAGTAAGAGAGAGCGTAGTTTCGTAGTCTATGTTACTAGATAGGAAATCTATGCTACGTTAGGAGACCACTAGTTAACAATAACTACGAAAATCAGGGGATAGAAACTCTAGGTCATAATTAACTTAGGAGTAACAGGTAACTTCCTTTCCCTATTAGCCCTTAAGAGGCTAAACGTCCCTGTTAAGAAGACAGGACTATACCGCCTAGGCATAGTTGATAGAACAGATGTAGTATATCAAAACAGAGTTATTAATTAGTAAACTATCCTAATATAAATTACTATCGAAGAATACTACTTAGATATATAATTCAACATTATAGCGATTAGAAGCTAGGACGTAATACTTAGTATGTTATAGATTAGTGAACATAATCTAGATATCGACTAGAAAGCCTGAACAATGACTTTCAGCTAATGTAACTACGAAGGATCGTAGTCTTAACTATATAGCTAGAACAAGGTTAGCGCCACCTCTTCCAAGGCGCCAGGACACCTTGCCGAGGGTCCTCCACAGGTTAGCAAGAAAGCTGATAACGTAATACCTGTGTAGTATAGAGAATTCGTAGAATTGTTTAAGAACCTAGAGGACTTGCGAGCTCTGCTGGAACATTGTTCGTAGAATCATGAGATTAAATTGAAAGAGAGTTATAACCTTAAGAAACAGAAAATATAGCCTTATAGTTAGATCAAGCTACAACGCTTTAAAAGCTATATTGTCGAAGGTTTAAAGAAAGGTTATATTTAGAGATCTAAATCACCTGTTCTATTAAATATATTAGTCGTTAGTAAGAAGGACGACCTAACAAGTCGAGTCTACGTTAACTACTAAGATGTAAATAACATAATAATTAAGGACGCTTACCTGCTACTAGAAGGACAATATCTACTAGACAGAATTAGCTCTACTAAGATATTTATAAAACTTAACTAATAGAACACTTATACCTTAATTAGGATTAAGGCAGGCAACAAGTAGAAAACCGCTTTTAGATTACTCTTAAGACTCTACAAGTATATAGTAATACTATTTAAATTAGCTACTACGCTAGCAACCTACTAGAGGTAGAATAATAACATTCTAGAAGGTCTTCTAGAGGTAACGGTTATTTATTACCTAGATAATATTCTAATCTACTTAGATAAAGTAGAGAAATATAAGAGTTATATATATAAGGTTATAAAGAGACTTACTATAGTAAACTCTTATCTCAAGTTATTAAAATACGAGTTTAAAGTAACTTATACTAAGTTTCTAAGCTAGATAATATCTCTAGAACAAATAGAAATTAATCTAGATAAAATAAGAGACGTTATTAACTAGGAATTACTAAAAACTATTAAAGACATTTAATACTTCTAGGGATTCGCTAACTTCTACCGTTAGTTTATAGTAGACTACGCTAGAATATTAAAACTAATAATAAACCTTATATAAAAAGAGGTATCTTTTATATAGAACGAGATTGTAGAGATAGCCTTTTAGATAATAAAGAAACACTTTACTAAGAAACTAATTCTATATAGCTATAATCTAGAAAAACTAAGTACTATAGAAATAGACTTATTAGATATAGTAATAGATACTATATACCTATAACTAGACGAAAACAGAAAATTAATACCTGTAGTCTACTACTCTAGAACGCTAGACCTAGTATAGTAGAACTATACTATATTTAAGAAGGAACTACTTACTATAGTCTTTACTTTAGAGTATTAGAAAATCTACCTCTAAGGAACGAAGTATTAGGTGACAGTTCTTACTAATTATACTAATCTTTAAACCTTTACTACTACTAAGGAACTTATAAGTAAGCGCCTTACTAGATAGTTAGAAACTCTATTATACTATAATATAGTTATCTAACATATTATAGGAATAACAAACCTAAGAGTAGACGCTCTTAGTTGTAAACCAGGCTACGAGGAAGCTAGGGAATATACAAGGCTAGTAATATTAAAAGAGCTACCTAATAGAGACTTAGCTCTAGTAGTTTATTAAATTACAGCTATATAGACAGTAGATCTATAGCTAGATGTAATCTAGGACATATATAAAGGAAAGAACTAGTACTATAATAGAAAATTATAGGTTCTAAAAGAATATATAAAGTAGTTTATTAGTAAGTACTATTTAGTACCTACTTATAAACATTAAGGAATAAGAAGGACTACTTAGTAGATTAAATAACACTACTTTATAGACTATCTACTAGCGATTATTAAGAATATAATAAAGAAGTATAATACCTATACCTAGAATAAGGCTTCACGCTAGCTACTATATAGACAGATAGGTACTACTCCTATTCTATAGACACCTTAGAAATTAGTCTTCTAGGATTTTATTATTAAACTACTAAAATCTAGAGACTTAATAACAGAAGTTAAATATAACTTAATTCTAGTTATTATAGAAAGACTTACTAAATATATAATACTAATACTATATATAGAGTCTAGTATAGTA
Source organism: Hymenoscyphus scutula (assembly GCA_001399465.1). Taxonomy (NCBI): domain Eukaryota; kingdom Fungi; phylum Ascomycota; class Leotiomycetes; order Helotiales; family Helotiaceae; genus Hymenoscyphus; species Hymenoscyphus scutula. The sequence continues at coordinate 4,914 of LKTO01000919.1, forward strand.
GAACATCTAGTATTCGTATACTTAAGAGACGTAATCTTAAGACATAGAATATTAATAGAGATACTCTTAGATAGAGACAAGCTCTTTACCTTAAAGTTCTAGACTACTCTTATAGAGTAATTAGATGTGAAAAGAAAGCTTTCGATAGCTTTCTACCTCTAGACTAATAGAGAGAACGAACGTATAAATTAAGTAGTTAAAACATACCTCTGTTACTATATGAACTACTAGTAGAACAACTAGGTAGAACTGTTGCCTTTAGCTTAGTTTATATATAATAGCTTAACTATAGAAATAACACTTGTATTACTATTCTACGCTAACTTTAGGTATGAATTACTAGTATATAATAGACTAATAAAAACAACGAGTAACAACTAGTTAGCTTAAGTGTTAGCTTTAAAGATTAAAAGCCTATATAAGGAACTTGTAGAGGACTTATAGTTTATAGTAGAGTATAATATATACTACTATAATAAACGACGTAGTTAGAAGCTAACGCTAAAAGAGAGGGATAAAGTCTACTTATAGCGAAAAAACATCGACATAAAGAGACTAAGTAGGAAACTAGACTATATATATATTAGACTATTTAAAATTAAGTAAGTAAAAGGACCTTTGAATTACAAATTAGCTCTACCGAAAACAATGAACATCTTCCTAGTATTCCACATCTCGCTTCTTAAACCAGCACCACCGGGAGCACCACTAGCCCTACTTACAGAGATCTAACCAGTTAACCTAAATGCCGAGTATAAGGTTGAGAAGATTCTTGACTATAGACTTATTAGAGGCAAGATCAAGTATTTGATCAAATGGTTAGATTACCCACATTCAGAGAACACTTAGGAGCCAAAAAGGAATATCAGCTAGTATTCGGCGGAACTTGAGGAGTTCTATTCTCAAAACCTAAGTCTGCCCACAGAGCGTAGTCAGCAGGATAAGCCTCGAAAAAAGCAGGATCAAGACCGAATCCCGGAGTAGTATTGGCAGGGAAAGGGTTAGTATGAGAGGGTGTACGATGGTCTAGGGAAGTGTTGGTAGCCGTAGCCGTGGCCTCGGTCTCAGCCCTTTCCTTCTCTTGTACTGCCTCCTTGCGCTCCTTTTCCTCGGCCGCATCCAATTCTTAGAGGGACTTGAAACCACAGGCCATCATGTCGTTGCGACGACACTATAGGAATTTCTTTTGTTTACGAAGACGTAGAATCTTCGCTATCGCTTCTTCTTCCTCTTCCTCGAGCTTCTCTTCCTGGCAAGCTAGGGCCTTGTACCCATCAAGGAATTCGGGTTTGCCGTCACACCGCGAACGCCTAACGTAAACATATTCGGAGCAACAAGTGTGTCAGGTGCTCATAATGTAACTGCGACCATGAGTTTAGTAATAAGAACACTTCATAGCAGCAGGAAAACCACGGTCAATGATGTCGGTTAGGAGTACCTGTCGATCGTAGGTTTTCTTAGAGGACATGTTAAAAGAGGAAGAGGCCGACAGCCTCTGATCGTTATTTCTTAGGTCGTACTTAAGTGTAGGGACACGCTAGGCTAAGAAGAGGATAGTGTCACAAATCACGTACACACGTAACTAGTGAAGACTAGGCGGCGTCCTGACAGGTTGAGCACTATCATACACTCTTATAGTAACAGAGGATCGCTTAGGCTAGCTAAGCGAACCAGGGATTTCATCTAGGGTAAATCACGTGACTGTCATTGATCAGTAATGATCAACTGAGCAACGCTGAGCAAGATCATGATGATCAGTGTAATCACACTAATCAACGTGAGCAGGAAGGTTCTATATAAGACTGGCACATCTGCCATTAGATAGGAGCTTCGTGCTCAACTCAATATTACATTGTTATCACTACCTTGACAGCTTTGTAGTTAAGTAACGAGTTTACCTCCGAGTAAACACCTAGTCCGCGATTGAACCTCTTTGCAAGAACAAATCCCAGCGATACTCAGTTACCTTAGTTAGTTAGTTTGAGAATCGTTACACCTTAAAACTCTAGTCTCTCTAGCTACCTAGAGAGGTCCTAGCTTACTTAATTACTACTTGTTCTAGATATAGAGACTTTACTACCTACTATCTTCGCTTCTTTTACTTCGACGCGCTACTTAATTTAGAGAACTATAAGTATAGGAAGGCTAAGATCTAGTTCTACCTACTCTTTTATAAGTATATAAATAATAAAGCCTCTAAGCTATTAGTAAAGGCTAAGAAGAACCCTTAACTACTCTTTAGATCTTACTATAAGGAGCTGTTTAGCTAGGTCTACTTTAAGACTAGATTCTATACTAAAATCTATATCTCTAGATAGATAGACCTTCTTTTATTCTTTTATTCTTCTTTTCTTTTTCCTTTTATTTTCTTTATTTATACTCTAGTTCTAGAACTAATTAAGGATAAGAGCTATTCTAAAAGTAGAGCTTCTCTTTAAACTATCTTTAATAAATTAGCTCTTTTCGTTTATACTCTCTATAGCCTAGAGCACCTCTCTAGCGTTATTTACTCTATTTTAGAACTCTTTAGAAACTAGCCTATATAAGCTAGAATCCGCTTAACGTTAAATAGTAATAAATAAATAAATAAATATAAGTATATAAGAAGGTAGAAACTCTAGTTTAGAAAGAATAATAGAATCTTCTTATATATAGATAGTCTCTATAGTTTAATTTATAGTATTTACTATAAGCTCTAATATTAGATTCTATTCTTAATATAAGAGCTAGTAATAGTATTATCGAAACTATAGAAATATAAGAGCTATTTAATAGTATTATAGAAACTACGAAAATATAAGAGCTATTTAATAGTATTATAGAAACTATAGAAATATAAGAGCTATTTAATAGTATTATAGAAACTATAGATATATATAAGAGCTATTAAAAGTATTATAGTACTATAGAGAACTCGAGAGTAACTAATATACTAGACTAGTTATCTATATAGTTTCTTAGATATATTTAGAAATAATAGAACTTAACTATAGCTATATAAGAAACTAACTATTTATAGATTATAAATAAGAAGAAGAAAAGCTAGAAAGAATAACTATAATTAATCTATAATAATAATAAACTAGAGAAATCTCTCTCTTTATTATTAGAGTATTATAGAGACTTAGATAAACTAGAAGCCTAGCTTTAATAAGTATATATAAAGATTAAAGTAGACTACTATAGTTATAAAGAATTTATTAGATTCTAGGTACTTAATAGATCTTTATAGAGTAAGACGCTTTATAGAATAGAGGCTTAGGTCTATAAATATAGAATACTAGAACTAGCGAATAGTTATAACTTTCTAGAGAGGATTAACTTTATATTTAGAGACTTATAAGTAAAAGAATAGGCTTAGTAGAAGCTAGAACATCTATATTAGAGATTAAAACTATTCTTAGAAGTCTTTACTAAATAGTAAAGTCTACTAATAGAATTAGAAGATAGTTCTTAGTCTAATAACGTAAAGAAAGTATTATTAGACTATATACTTAGCGATAAGCTTATATAAGTAATAATTATAGTTCTCTTATAGTAGAACTTTAAATCTTACTACTTAATTCTTAAGAAGACTAATAATCGTTTATAAGTCTATAAGACTAGATTAGTAAAATATATAGATCTAGGTTCTTTATAATCTACTTAGAAGAGTCTTATAAACTCTCTCTAAATAGTAATAGATAGTAAGAATACTAAAGAATTAATAGTTATCTATAGAATAGAAACTAGCTTCTATAAAAATTATAATAATAAGTACTAAATATATAAAGTAAATAATATAAGAGAAATTAGAAAACTAATACTAAACTAGATACTACTACTATTATAGAGCCTCTAGTTATTAGATTCGAGAATATCTATATATATCTATAAAGAATCTAGTAAAAGTAAATATAATATAAAAATAAAATATAGAAGTTAATAAAGTAAAGCTAGAATTAGAAGATAATAAGCTCTTCTTAAACTTAGAAAACTAGAGACTTCTATTAGAAAGTATAGATAGAAGTAATAAAGAGAGCTATTAGTAATAGATACTTAGAGATAGTTTAAATAGAAATATATAGATAAAAAACCTCTTCTTATATTAGCTTTAGTAAATAGAGTAGCTACTTTATAAGCCTTAGTAGATTTAAAGTATTTAGTTTATAGAATTATTTTAGACTATTTTATTTATCGCTATTAACTCTCTTATATATAAATTAAACTAAAGCACTTATAGTTAGTAGAAGGTATTATAGAAGATACTATATTATATATTATATCTTTTAGTATAGATATTAGAGAGTACTAGTAGAAGTAAGTCTATACTTATATAGTTCTAAGAATTAAGAGTTATAATATAATTCTTAGAAAGTTATAGTTAAGGAAAGAGCGAGTATTACTTAATACTAAAAAAGAATACTTACTTTTCTAAGACTCTAGATTAGAAGTATATAGTAAGTAGAAAGAAAACTCTTATTTCTATAGATAAGTAAGCGCGGCTACCTTCTACTTTCTTATAGACTAGAAATATAAGCTATAGATCTTTATAGTAAGTCTTATAGATATTATAAAAGTATTAGTAGAAAAGAAGTATATAGACCTATAAATAAAACTATCTATCTAGATTAGTCTAGAATTCTATCTAGTATTCGATAGAAGAGAAGTAGATAAGTTACTAGTATATTAAGAGAGAATTAATTATAGTATTAAGCTCTTATAGACCGCTAGCGAGTTAGAAGAAATAGTACTATAGAGACTACTATATAATATATTAATAGATAAGCTATTAGTACTCTATAAAACTCTTATAAAGCTACTAGATAAGAAATTTATTTAAGTAAGTAACTCTCTAGTAGCTATACTAGTACTCTTTATATAAAAGCTAGAGAGAGGTTTATAGTTCTATTATAACTACTAGATACTAAATAAGTTAACCTATAAGAACTATTATCTATTTATTAGAGCTTATAGTAAATACTTTAAATTAAACTATAGAGGCGTCTATATATAAGAAGATTAGATTATTCTTTCTAAAGTAGAGTCTTTACTAACTTATATAGCTAGTCTACTTATTCTAGAGGTTTCTACTAAGAGTACTTCTAAAGGTTCTATTAGGTCTATATATTATAATACTAAGCGAGGTCACGTCTATATATCGCTAGAGTACTCTAAGACTTACTCTATAGATATAACTCTTAATATTACCTCTCTCTCTACTTTTATAAGTAGATATCTAGAGCTACTATATTCTCTAATTTAGTAGTAGGTTTCTATATTAGATTTATATAGCTAGTCTATTTAACCTTATACTCTAGACGTATATAAGAGCCTCTCTCTAGAAGTATCTTCTACTACTAGCTTAAAATTCTCTCTACTTACTACTCTATAGAATTATCTACTAAGATTATAAGTAGTTAAGTATTATCTATAATTTAACTAGATAGTAGATCAATAGTAGCTAGCTATAATAAGTCTATATTAAAGACGTTATAGATACTAGGTAGAGTATCTAGCCTATATATAGATAGGCTAATAACTTTAATAACTATAAATTTTATAGATCGAGCGTTAAGTTTCTTACTAGTCTTTTCTATCTATATATTCTATAAGCTTAAATAGACTTTATCTCTAACCTTATATATAGAAGTAACTTTCTATAAGTGATTAGCTTATACTTTCTAGTCTTACTAAGCTCTAGCTATTAATAATTATATCTATTCTATAATAGCCTTAATTCTTACTATAATTAATTCGCTCTTCTAAATTAGAGTTATTATATAGATAAGTAGTATAGCGTCTATTAAGAAGTTAATAGTCTATAATAAGTATCTATAGCTAAGTTAAAGAGAGCTTATACTCGTTAATAATAAATCTTATCTATTAATAGTAAGCTAGACTACTAGTAGCTAGTTAGTCTAGTTATCTTATACTATATTAATCTATTACTATAGAAGCGTCTCTACCTTAGCGTTTATCTATTCTATTAAGCTATCTATTTATAGATAAAAAGCTATAGAGATCTATTATTTAATCTATAAGAAGTTATAGATAGTCTTCTATATTTATCTAATAAATTTTAGACCTCTATTAGATACTATTACTCTTAGTAGTCTATATAAGCTATAGTATATAGTAATAAATAAATAAGTAAATTTCTCTAATAATATTATTAAATTATAAGCTATAAGAAGTACTTCGTTACTTAGATAGTCTATAAATACTACTATTATATTAAAGCCTTTACTTATAGATAGCGGTCTAATAAAGTTAATAGATATCTTCTACTATTACTATTCTAGAATAGATAATAGACGAAGTAAGTCTTATTTATAGTCTCTCTAGACCTTAGTATATCTATAAATTCTATAATTATAGATAAACTACTTAATAGTAGTCTATAAGCTTAGCTAGAAGAACTCTCTTAAGACTACTATAATTATTCTATTCTTACTAGAGTAGCTTATAAGTATAGAGTTATAGAGTTTCTATATAATAGCTATCTATAGTAACTTATAATTAGAAATCTAAAGTTAATCTCTAAACTATAAATAACTATCTTTATCTACTAAGTAGTTAGAGACTAAGACTTTAACTAAAGAAGTAAGGTCTATTAGAAATATTCTATTTTCTTAGTAAATAGTATCTATAAGATAACTAAGGTCTTTATTCTATATCTTTCTATTTTTCTAGAGGTTCTATAGCTAGTCTATAAGGCTATATCTCTCTATTAAAACTAGTACTAGCTATATAGTATTCTCTTAAATTATTCTATCTAGAATTAATTATACTATTCTATAGTTAAGATATTTATCTCTCTTCTCTAGAAGGTTCTAGTCTCTTCTTATTAATATATCTAGAAGGCTACTATCTTTATCTAGATAGTATTAGATTATTAGATTAAACTTACTAAGAATTAACTACTAATATATTTATCTTTTAGATAGTTTATAGACTATTATAAAGTATTTAAGGTTCTTATAGTCTATAAGAACTATAAACTACTCTATACTCTTTAACTCTACTTTCTATTTCTTAAGATAGTAAATAATAGCTAATAGCTCTTTATTATAAATTAGATAATTATATTTAGTAGAAGTATACTTCTTAGAGAAGAAAGCTATAGACTATAAGATAGTATTCTTTACTTAAGAGAGTATACCTTCTAAGTAGTATCTAGAGAAGTCTATTTCTAGAACTATCTCGTTATCTAGATTAAACTAAGCTAGTACTAGAGCCTCTATAAAAGCTTACTTTAAACGTTTAAAGGCTCTATTCGTTTCGTCTATCTATTAGAAAGATATATTCTTCTTAATAAGTTAATAGAGAGAAGCTATAATCTATAAAAAATCCTTACTAAATCGTTAGTAGAAATTTATAAATCCTAGAAAGCTAAGAACGACTTTTATAGTTATTAGTACTTTCTAATCTATAATAGTCTATATTCTTACTAGATCTACCTATAAGTCTTTCTCTATCTTAATAATAAATCTAAGATACTTTATTAACTATACTTTAAATTTATACTTATTAATATTAAGCTATAAGTCTATATTCTAAAGTCTATATAGTATCTTATAGATATACTTATATTACTATTTATAGATACTATCTATAAAGACTAAAATATCGTCTATATCCGCTAAGATAAACTTATCTAGAAACTCTTAGAGTATATAATTAATATATCGTTAGAATGTTCTTAGAGCGTTTATAAGTCTAAAGAGAGTAACTAGCTATTCGAAAAGTCTAAAGTAGATCTAGAAAGCTATTTTCTACTTATATTCTTCTTTAATCTATATCTTATAAAATATAGTAATAATATCTATTTTTATAAACTACTTAGCTTTCTTAATCTAGTTAAATATCTCTTAGAATAAGAGTAATAAGTAGTAGTTCTTTAAGTTAACTTATTTAGCGCTTATATAATAATTCTTAAACTAACTAACTAAGGTAACTAAGTATCGCTAGAGTTTATTCTTATAAAGAGGTTTAATCGCGAGATAGGTGTTTACTTAGAGGTAAACTTGTTACTTAACTATAAAGCTGTTAAGGTATTAGTAATAATATAATATTAAGTTAAGTATAAAGCTTCTATCTAATAGTAGATATACTAGTCTTATATAGAACCTTCGTTCTCTACTAGAGTCTCTCGCTTAAGAGGACTACCTATATTAGAGTCTCTTACTTAAAGAGAGTCCTAAATATTAAGGACTCTAATAGCCTCTAAGGACTCTATTATATAAGGACTCTATCACGTGATCTATACTAATATAATAAGATTCTATACTAATAGCTTAATACTATACTAGTACTTTACTAAGAGTTTATATATAAATAGTATTCTAATCTATTAGAACGCTATCTAGTCTTTACTTATCACGTGTTAGTATATAGTTTATAATACTATTCTCTTCTTAGCCTAGTATATCTCTACGCTATCTGTTTTAATAAAATAATAATATTAGTTCCTAACTATCTTCTCTTTAAATATATTAGTTTCTTATAATAAACGAAAACAGCGTCTAGCTTTAGCTCTTTATATTAAGAGAGCTAATCGTCTAGTAGTTACTTGTTTCTACTATTTATATTATTCCTACTAATGTTTTCTTTTCTTAGATAAATCGTTCTATTATTCTAAGTATGTTTATATAAAGAAGCCTTATAATACTTCTAGTTATTATATTATTACTTCGTAGGTTCTAACTAGAATCTATAAACCTATATATCGTTTCTTTCTTAGTTCTATATATATAAAGAAACATCTAATAACTTCTCCTTCTACTAATCCCTTTACTTCTACTCTATTTAACTAGTTTCCTACCTTTAAGGTATCTACTTAAGTCGACCTTTCTCTTGTTAACGCTTCTCTAGACTTTATTCTAGATCTAGCGTTTTTCGATGTCTATCTTACTAACTCTACGCTATAGGTAGACTTAGGTTCTAGGAGTAGAACTTCTCTACCTCTACTAAATACTAGCTAATATTCCCTTTTAGTTTCTAAGTGTTCTCTAAATATAGATAATCTAACTATTTAATTAAATACTTAATCTTACCTCTAATAAGTCTATAGTTAAGAATCTTCTTAACCTTATACTTAGCGTTTAGGTTAACTAGCTAGATTAATATAAGTAGAGCTAGTAGTACTCTTAATAGTACTAGTTTAAGAAGTAAGATATAGAATACTAGAAAGATGTTTATTATTTTTAGTAGAGCTAGTTTATAATTTAAAGGTTCTTTTACTTACTTGATTTTAAATAGTCTAATATATATATAGTCTAGTTTTCTACTTAGTCTCTTTATATTAATATTTTTTTACTATAAATAGACTTTATCTCTCTCTTTTAGCGTTAGCTTCTAACTATATTATTTATTAT
>LKTO01000920.1:0-14199 GCA_001399465.1 Hymenoscyphus scutula
TTCTAGAAGCTATTATATATTCTAAGTTTATTCTCTTACTTATCTAAGTAGACTATAAAGAACTATACTAACTAGCTACTTTAATACTCTACTCTTTTCTACTTTATAAGAGCGTCTATATTTTAGTTCTCTAGATTAGAGATAGCGTTCTTTATAAATTCCTTGAATTCTTTCTATATTATTATATTAATCTCTTCTATAGCCTCTCTATACCTCTATATTATTTTTAGAATCCTCTTAAAAGCGAATATATAGTATATAATCTTCGCTATATCTATTCTCTAGGTTATATCCTTATTCTCTCTCTATTTTAGCTCTATATTATAAAAGAACTTCTTCGCCTCTTTAATTAATCTTTCTTAGTAGAGTTTTAGATTCTATATCTTTAGAATTATAGCGTTCTATCTACGCTCTAATAGTAGTTCTCTAATACTAGATACTAAACTTAGTATAATATATCTATCTTCTCTTTATTAGATCTAAGCGTCTCTATTTTAAAGAAGTGTCTTAAGTCTCTCTTCCCTTAACCTTAATTCTATAAACAAGTGTTCCTCTACTTCTAACTTACTAATTCTACTCTAGATTACTTTAAGTTTTCTTCTAACTCTATACTCTTCTAATACTACTTATAGCTTACTATTATTCTATAGTAGTTCTATATTCCTTTACGAATCGAGAGTTAGTTCTCTCTATTCTTTCTATAGTAATTATTCTTTATATAGTTACTATAAGTCTTTCTCTCTACTTATATATATACTACTAGTTATACTCTAAGTTCTAGATAGCTACTTATCTATTAGAAATCAGCTTTATAATCTTATTATTAGTCTTATCGCTATTTTTACGTCTTATTATCTTATACTAGACTATTTCTCTAAGAGTTCGATCGATTATAATATAAGAAACTAAATAAGTAGTAGAGTATATAGATATAATAGAACTACTAGTATTCTATTATAATATAGAATAATTAATACCTCTCTTATACCTCTATCTAACCTTCTAGTTATATATATCTAGACCTCTTAAATACCTCTTTCTATCTCTATATTCCTGAAAACATTTCTAGTATCTCTAGCTTCGACCTAGTTATAGACTATCGTTAGACTACTATTATATACTCTATACTCTATATATATCTCTCGCTTACTAAGCCTTTAGTTTACTCGACTCTCTTAATCTAAGCCTCTTATAAAAGTCTAAAATATACTTCACGTTTTCGATATATAAAGTATACTAATAAGACTATTACTTTCTATAGATATACTAATAAAGCTACTATCTACTATATTCTACTATAGTAGTAAGAGCTTAGTTCTTACTATACTAATAAAGCTACTAGTATAGTTTAAGAGTCGAGAGGTTTACTCTTTAAAAGCTTTAATATAGAAGTAAATTAGTCTAAAGATATAGTCTATTTATATATAGCTATAATAGTAACCTTCTATAAAATTAAACTACTCTCTCTAATCTATATATACTTACTAATTAGTATTAGTATATTTAAGATAAAGAGAGTATTTCGAGTTATTTATATTTATTAATAATCTACTAATATAGTTTACTACTAAGCGATATATATTACTAAGCGATATACTTTTCTCTACTCTAATACTTATAAACTTTAAGATATATTTTTTTAACTATTTATTATAGAAATTTAAATCTAAGAAGTATAAATTATTCTAGCTATTAAGGCTATTTAAACGTATAAAAAGCTAAGTAAATACTCTATAGTAAAGATCTATAAGGTCTCTAAAGTAATACTTTAATATAGAATAGCTAGCTAAATCTATTACTCTAAAATTAAAGCTAATTATTATAAATTAAATAACTTAGAGAAGAATATAATTATTTAATATATACTTAATCTAGATTTAAGAGAATTTATACTCTATCTAACTAGTATTAAAGATATAGTAAATCTTCTACTTAAATCTTAAGAGATACTATATATTAATAAGAACTAGATATATTAATTTATTTAATAATAACTAGAGTTAAAGATATATTTTAATCGTGTTTATAACTTTTAAAGAGCCTTATATAAAGATCTAGAGCTTATTAGTATATAGTATTAACTAGTTAAGAATATATAAGCGAAATATAGTATTATAGACTCTCTCTACTAATATTAACCTTTAGGTCTTATAGACTTCTTTCTTATAATCTAACTAATACTCTTTTATAGATAATATTAGTTAAGAATTAAATTATATATTATTAGGAGAGCTTACTAATCTCTATTTTCTAGATAGTAGCTATATTAGCTAAGAGTATAGAGTTATTAGCTTATAAGATAACTTTATTTATTAGTTAAAGTCTATACTCTTTATAAGATAAATAAAGTACTAAGTAAACGCTAGAGAGCTAAAAAGACTCGAGTCTATTAAGAGAGAGTACTTACTATAGAGGATATATAGAATGTATTAGCTTAGAAGAAAGTAGAGAAATAGGCTTAACGCGATAAGCGCTCTAAGAAGAGTAGGTAAAAGAAGAGGTAGCTATCTAGACAACGATATAGTATCTATAGAAAGTCTAGTTATAATATATAAACTTGTTAAGAGGCTATAGATACTTCTAGTTTATTAGATTTAGATTTAGATTAATTAATATAATATATTATAATTATTTAATTTTACTCTTTAGATAGTAGAGTAGAGAAAAGTATATTACTTAGTAATAAACTATATTATATATATCTTTTAGATTCTTAAATAACTCTATAAATTCTCTCTACTATATAGATATTTTATTATTAGCTATTATACTAATCTATAGAGAACTCTTAGTAAGATATTCTAGCTTCTTAAAAGAGATAGTACTAATCTTATTCTAGCTATATAGTTAATTTTATAAATTAATATATTTATATTAGCTAAAGGTTATTATATAAGCCTTCTAGCTAATATCTATATTATACTAAGAATAGTTTTTCTTAAATCTATTTTAATAATATTAAATTATATATCTAAATAGTATTCTTTAATAATAATTTCTATTAGTATAGTTAATTAGTTAATTATCTTATTATAGTATATAATATCTATTCTATTAATAGTTTCTAATTAGTAGAGCTATTTAATTTTCTAAATAGAGATATTTAGTCTTTTATAATCTATTAGAGAAAGAAAATTATCTATTACTCTAGATATAATAATTCTCTAACTAACTAATAGAAGTAACTAAGTCTTATTAGATTAGTTACTATATAAAGAGTAGTTTATATTATAGAGTATTTACTTAGAGATAAACTTATTACTTATATAAAGTAAATAAGATAGTAAGAATAATATAATATTAAGTTAAGTATAAAACTTCTATCTACTAGTAGATATACTAGTCTTATATAGAACCTTTATTTCTTTATTCTAATATTAAGTAACTAAGCTATCTATTACTTCTAGTAGTAGTCGCTTAGAGTATTACTAATAGAAGTTAGTCTAGTTATATAATATTATATTATAAGAAAATCTCTAGATTACTTAGCTAGTCTAAGTATCTCTATTTACTATAAGAGTATATAATAGTACTTAATCTATTAGAACGCTATTTAGTCTTTACTTATTATATACTACTATATAATTTATAATACTAGAGTTAATTATAAGTTAGAGTTTCTTTTCTCTAATTATTATAGTAAAAAATAGTTATTTATCTCTAGAGATAGTATATAGCTTCTCTTTTCTATAAGTACTTATAGTATAATCTAGCTATTCTTAATATAGATTACTTTATATAGTTCTACTAGTTAAATAAGTTTTTTATTAATTTCTAGAGCTAATTTACTTTTAAAGCTAGATTTTAGTATTCTAATAAATTTCTCTAGACTACTCTATTACTATTTAATAAAGTCTATTTAGATATCTACTAAGAACTATATATTCTCTACTTTTAGTTCTAGAGAAGTAATATCTATAGATTCTAAGGATTTCTATTTACTCTCTAAGCTAGTAATATTCTATAGTTTTTAGTCTAGTTTTAATATTTTAAAAGATAATATATTTAGTTTTATTATATAGAACTATAAACTTATCTAATATATTTAGTTTATAATCTTTAATAATATAAGATATCTATAAATTAAGCTTAATTCTATTATAGTTTACTTATAAGTTTTATATATAAAGTATCTAATAAAGGTCTTTATTCTATTTATTTATAGCTTATTATTCTAGTTTTCTCTATTAGATAATTCTAAGAATTTAGAGAACGATTTTATAGATTCTAGTTATATTAGTATTTTCTTAGTATCTAAGTAAGTTCTATAATACTATTATAGTATAGTATTATCTTCTACTTATATCTTATATTCTTATACTTTAAGCTCTTTATCTAAGAGTATAGTTTCTTTAAAGAGTATAATTTCTCTTCTAGTAGTAGTATTAATATATTTTTTCTTTTCTTTCTAGAGTTTCTTTACTTTCTTTAAGATATACTTATTTAATATATTTCTAGTCTAGCTATATAAATAGTATAAGTTCTACTCTTATCTATAGTTACGTTTATAAATTAGAAGAAGTAAGTAGAAAATCTACTAGAATAAAAAAGATATCGAAAAGATAATCGAAAGTAGATAGAGTAGAAAGAAGAAATAATTAAGTTCGCTACTCTAGTTGATCGAGAACTAGAGATAGCGAAAACTACTAGATCTAAGAGTAGATTACTTCTATAGAAATAAACTTCGCTAGATTAGACGCTAGACTCTCTATAGATTATATTTAAGGTTCGAGAACTAGAAGTTTAGAGAACTAATTAACGTCTTCTTATTTATTCTACTATTATATCTATAATTAAGCGAATAGTAGTAAAGTATATAGAGAAGATATAATAGATAAGGTTATATAATACTAAATTAAATATTCTAACTCTAAAAATATATTTCTAAGCTATAATCGCTAAGAAAAGAAATATACTACTTTTATTTCTAAAGAAAGAGATTAATATTAATAAAGAGCTAGAGATATTAGTCTTTTAACTATTAGCTAAATTAAATTCGTAAATAGAGAATAGATTATCTATAATATAGATAATAAATAAAACGTTTTTATATTAGTAGAATATAAATAATAATCTAAATATTATTATATCTAGCTAGCTAGTAGACTATTAAAAGTTCTATATAATTAACTATAATTAACTATTTAATTAAGTAATCTAAAATATTTATAATATAATTAAATTAGTTAGTTTATTTAAGAGTTTTAGTTATCTTTAGAATATATCTAGAATAAAGAGTTCTTTCTATTTAATAGCTTTCTAAGCGAGCTATACTAGATAGATAGATTCTACTATATAGAGAGTCTAAATAAAAAGTAAACTCTCTCTATTTTTAGTACTATTCTCTTCTATCTAAGGATTATATTTAGAGGTTATAAGTATAATTATTAGTATAAAAGAGGTAAAGAGGTATTTCGTAGTTGTTTATATTTATTAATAATCTACTAGTTATAGGCTATACTATTAATAAATACCTATTCTAAGCCTTAGTAGTCACGTGTACCGCCTCGAAGGCTATTTACTATAGAATATCTCGTAATACTAGTATAACTTTAAAGTCGTCGAACTACTTCTATATAAACAATTTACTATAATCCTCTAAGAAATCGACTAATTAGAGGACTCTATTCTATATTATCCGTCTAATTAGATCACTAGGATCTCTTATAATCTCTACTTATTTCTAAACTTCTATTTCCTTTATTTCTACTAAATCTGTTATTTTCGCTCTATCTATATATTTACCTTAATCTTATACTTATTAGTATCGATTAGAACTTTAAGAGTACTATTCGTCTTACTTTTAGTTATAGAATTAGTAGGATTATCTTTACCTTTAATCTATATAATATAGTTAATATCTTTACGCTTAAATACTTCGCGAAGGTATATAACGTCTACTATAAGTCTCTTCTCTTTTATAGTACCTAGTCGAGTAAGACAGTTATATAAGAATCTCGAATCTATATAAATCTTAATCGAAATCGTGTCGTTAAGTATAAGCTTTAGTATAGTCTTAATTAATATTACTATATCGAATCTATTACTAATAGTATATAGTTCTAATACTAGTATACTCTAGGTAACTCTCTTATACTTTATCGAGCTCTAGTATAAGATATTAGTATTACTCTAACTATCTATTAAGGTGATAAGGTATCTAATCTAGAAGGTATAGTTCTTATTATTAGTAAAAGCGCCGTTTATAAAAACTATAATTTTAAGGCTGTCGCTTAATTTAATATATTTTAGACCTCGATCGAAATTATTAATCTACTATTAAATACGCTTATTTAATTAGCTAATCTCTTTAGAATCTAGGTCTATATTCTAGACTAGATATAAGAGGTTAAAAGAGGCTTTAGGTTAGTATACGCTAGTAATATATACTCTCTAAGCTCGTTACGCTCTATATTCGTTCTTATTAGTAGTAAGCTTTAATTTATCGATTTACTTCTTCTAGCTTAAGTATATTAATCTATCTTATACTATAGTAATGTTACCTCTATTAAAGTTAAGAGAGTAATCTAGTATAAGTTCTTTACGTTCCTTAGCCTTAAATCCTATCTTCTTAAGTTCTACTTCTTCTTATTCTACGAATTTCTCATCTGCTAGGATAAGAGTATCGTTAGTTTAGAGTCTTACTAAACTAAAGGCGCTATCTAATATTAATTTATTAGCGATAAATAAGTATAGGTCGTAGGTTAATAATACTATCTTTAAGAATTATAGGTAGTACTTACTATACTTAACGAACTAAAAGGCTCCTGATTTAGAGATACTATACTAGGGTTTAAGGTTCTTAATAATCTTATTAAGCTATTATAGTACGTGTAGGTTTATAGAAGGATTTATAAATAATCGACGATTTAACTTCTTACTAGTCTAAAGATATACTTACTTAATATTATAGATTAAGAGCCTTAATTTCTTCTTCTTATAATTACTTAAATTACTCTTATTAAGTAGATTCTTAAGTATAGTAATAATAAGAATTAGATGTTAACTAATATATTAAATTATAGGTGATTCTATAATAATAAATTCCTTTCTAGTATTACTCTAGACTTAAATAATTAATCTCGATTTATATAAACTATCTAGTTTAACTATATAATAGAACTTAGAATTAAATATATATATACTCTTAGAGACCTGTGATTTGTTAATTAAGTTAAATCCTTAAAGCTTCTTAAATCTAGCGATTTTAGCTAGATCCTCTAGAGAGAGTTCGTCGATTATAAAGTATATTAGTATACTATATATATATGTCGTAGCGATGATAATCTTATATAGTTAGCCTCTCTTACTAGTATACTTAAATCGTACTTCTAGCGCTAGTTGTAGTTGCTCTAGTTCTAGTATATTAGGTGTATTTTAAGCGTTTAATTATAGTACTCTAGAAGGCTCTAGAGTTAGCGATTATTAACTGACTACTTCTAGTTCTAGGTTATCTAGTTCGATTTTTATAGTAATTTCTTTATAATATAGCTTTACTACCGTGGATTGAAATTGCGAAACTCTATTTAGTAGCTTTATAAAATAGTTCTTGTCTTCTATATAAATAAGAGAGTATAGACCTAACGTATTTCCCGGTCGAGCCGATCACCTAGTCGAGCCGATCACTAGAATACTAAAACGCGACACTTAACTTTAAATTAAAATGCTACTACTTAATTAATCCTAACCCTCTAATAAAGAGGCTCGTATTCTTTTAGCTGTTTAAGCCTTTAATTTAGGTTAATTTAAGAGTATACAAGCTTACGCTAAAGCCTACAACGTGCCTTATATAACCTGCTACGACCGAATACACGGAATTCCTTCGCGACGCGATACTCCTTCTAATACTTAAAGACTTACCTCTAAAGAAGAGCTAGCTATTATACGATATATTCTTGACCTAGATTCACGTGGATTCTTACTCTAGCTAGTAGCTGTTTGAGAAATAGTAGACCTTCTTCTCTCTAAACGCGACGCGCCTTCTATAGGTAAGAATTAGACTTCTACCTTTATTAAACGCTATATAGAGATTAAAATAAAATTCAGCTATAAGTATAATTACAAAAGAGCTTAGTACAAAGATCTTATAATTCTTAGAGACTAGTTTAGGCTTATATAAAATATAATTACTAAATATAGGATTATAGAGGAGGACATATATAACTTTAACGAAGATAAGCTAATCTAGACTCTAAAGACGCTATAGAATATAATAGAGCTTGAATTTTAGACGACATATCTTAAAAACTATATTATACGACACTAAAATAACTCTTCTATATTAATTAACGAGACATTTGATCGGTTTACTAAGAGGGCTTAAATTATAGCATATAGAGCTACTCTTATAAGAGCTGAAATCAAGGCACTATAAGAGGCAAATCAGTTTAAAAAGAGGAGGGAGAGAAAGCGAAAGAGGCGTATTTACTAAGGTGGAAGTCTTACAGTTAAGGAAGGCGGGGAAATTGTTTAAAGTACTTAAACTTAGCAGGAAGAGAGTAGTGACAATATATAGCGCTAGCGCTTAGAAGGTAAGCAGCGACGTTGTAGTTTATATAATCAGGTTAGACATAATGCTTATACATGTAAGGCATCTTAGATTTTGATTAGTATAGAGTAGCTAGGGTTTTTTAAATGACGTTGTTATAATATTTATAAAGTTGTAGCGTTTTAGTATTCTAGTAATCGGCTCGACCGGGAAATACGTTATCTATTTACCTAACTCTTAATATACTATAATAGAATAGTTAATTAGTAAGTTCTTTAGATATAATATAATTAGTCTATTTCTTAATTTAAGAGTATCTCGAACTTATCTTTATACTGTAATCTTATAAGCTTCTACTATAGCGGCTTATAAGGCTATTAATCTTTATACTATATTTTAAGAGAGTAGATCTTCCGCTGTTATATATATATATATACTAAATACTAGTAGTATAGATATAAGGCTATTCGGTTCTACTATATCGTTAATAGCCTTAATTACTATCTATAATTTAAGGTGTTTATCGATAGTTAGTACCTCTTAAGATATTACTTCGTATACGCGATAGAGTGATCTATAGTATCGCTCTACTATACTAATTAAATTATATACCTCTACTAGTACTACTTTTACTATCGTATCTATAGTTCTTATATATAACTAGAATTCGCGACTATAGAATTAAGTTCTAGCATTATAGGTTACTAGGTCTAGAGAACCTAAAAATATATAGACCTAGGTTCTAGCGAAGGTCTTCTATATAGTCTTTATAGATATGTCTTTAAGCTAGGCTATAGCTTAGAATCCTATAGCTTCGTCGACTATATATAGAAGAGGCTTTTCGTTAATATATATAATATCTATAAATATATTAAAGTTAAATTCGTACTTATTGTAAATTGTAAACTTAAAGCGCTCTAGCGACTTTCTATATCTCTAGTATAAATTATAATACTTCGTAAGTTCCTCTAGGATCTTATATTATATGTCGTTATAGCTAGCTTACTATAATATAGTATATAATCGTTAAACTAACAGATAGCCGAATCGACGATATAAGCGGCGAATGTTCTCTTTAGAGAGTAGATATTCGTAGTATTAATCTTAAATAAATATACTTATAGTTTACTATTTACTCTATTATAAGAAGAGGTGTCTATATTATTATATAATTAGAATTTTCTAACTATTCTAGATAAGTATATTCTTAAGGTTATTATACTATATATCTAGTTTATCTATACTATTAATATATAGAATGAATAGAATGTTAATACTAGACTCTATAATATAGAATTATATATCTCTAATAGAGGAGGTAATATTAACTGATCTAATGTTTAATAAATTTCTAATACTAAATCTTATAATAGTTTAACCCTTTATACTTTAGTCTAATCTTATATCTAGATATATAGACTTATATACTAGAAATTAATTATAACCTACTAAAGATACTCTAGATGCTTCTATATTAATCAGGATGCTAAAGAAGTATAATCGTAGGTATTACTTTACTATAATTGTTATATACTTCTCTAGTAGGTTAGGCGCGTTAGGCGTAGTAACTTCGTTAATTTAACTAAGTTGATTTTAAGAGAGAGAGGTGTAATTAATTAGATAACCTAGAAGTGTAGTAGAATCGAGTATATATAGACATACCGAATTATATAAATTAGTAGTAATCTCGCTTACGCTCTTAAAGTTAATACTACTAAGCGAAGTTATCTAAGTAGTACTATTAATATTAAGAGTATCGACACTTTCTTATATTTAAGTATATATTTAAGTTCTAGCGAAGTCTTTCTAGATTAGTAGTTTATCTAATCTATCGAAGTCGTTGTTAGCGTTAGATTCATATTCTATAACTATAATTATAAACCGTTTATTAGTATATTAGTTATCTATACACTTTATAAATTCCTTATAATTACAACGTCTCTCTTCGTAAGAATGCTTTACTAATCGATAATCTAGCTTCTTATAAATCTAGTATCTCTTAGTCCTAGTATCGTAGTATTAGCCTTTAAATTAGTCGCGGTTATAAGAGTTAGAGTTATATATATTATATATATATCGATTAGTAAAGAAGGCTTGATTTTAATCGAGTCTCGATTAAGAGAGTTTTATATCTATACTAGGTAGACTAGACGTAGTACTTAATTCCGTTGTATTATAGCTTTATAGATAGTCGTCGTTAGTAATATATATATTAGTTAGGCTCTAAGACAACTTATAAGTATAAATTAAGCTTTCGATACTATTAATAAAATTTAGTAGCGTCTTTTACCCTTAGAAGATATAAGCTTCTCTATATAATAGTATACTAATATAGGCAAGTATAAGCTTATTCTTAAAGAAGGCCTTACTTTATAACTCTTATATTAATTATAGATAGAGCTTCTCGAGTTCATTTACTAGGAGTTTATATACCTCGGAATCCTTCTTTCTAGAGTTCTTATTATATATATATTATATATTAATTTAATTCTATATACTAAGTTAAAGTTTCTAGTAAGTATAGCTCTTAAATCGTTCTATAATAGATATATAAGCTTAAGAGAATCTAATGTTATTTAGCTGAATTATAGAGTTATAGAAGGTTACCGAAAGTTCTTTTAACATAATTAGAAGAGCTAGTATACATCTATACTATTATAAGTCGGCTCCTTTATATATATCGATAAACTTTATTAACTTCTCTATAAAGTTATCTCTAGTACTACTATATCTCATTTCTTTAGTATAGCACTTTTAGACGTTAGTTAGTTATTAACTAATATCTATAGTAGCTTGTAGAGTAATAATAGTAGCTATTTCGCTAGAGATATTAGCATGCTACTAATTTATAAAACTAGGAGTAGGCGGTCTAGGAGGTAGAGGTAGAGAGTGTTTTAAGCTCGTTAGGTTTATAAGAGATTAAGGGTTTTATACTCTTAGTATAATCGAATTACTTACTCTTCTAAGTATTACTTTAAAAGAGGTCGATCGACAGTCCTCCTTCTTAGTAATCTCATTTACGTTCTTAAGAGTCTAATATCTATAATCTTTATAGGTTAAGACCTTATAAAGAGTCTTAGATAATAGTTCTTCTTTTATACGATCTATCTCGATATACACGCCTCTAGTACACAAGGCTTAGCGTAGTAGATGTAGATAATTCTTACTAATCGATGTAAATCGTAGTTTATTCTAATTATTAAAGTCTATATAAAAGAGGATCTAAAGGTTCTTATCTACAACGTCGCTCTTATCGCCTATATACTTGTCTCTATATACCTTGACGTATATAACGTCTAGTGTCTTAGAGGAAGGTACTATACTAGGTAGTATAGTTTAGTAGTAGTAGAGAGGTCGGAATTTAAGGTTGGAATTTAAGGTCGTTTATATAAGTCGTTTATAGGTAGGTTTATAGGTATAGCGACCGAGGCTCGATTTAAGGTATCTCGAGTAGTCGTCGATTTACTATATTCGTACTATTAAAGCTACCGAATACACTTTACGTTTTTAGTATACGAAGTATACTATTAAAGCTACTACTTTATATACTCTACTATAGTAGTAACAGCTTACTCTAGAACTATACTATTAAAGCTACCGGCGATAGTTATAGGTTTATTATTTACTCTTTAGAGCTTCTAATAGAGAGAGTAACTAGTCTAAAGACATAGCTCGTTTATATATAGCTATAGTAGTAACCTTCTATAAAATCGAACTACCTTCTCTAATCTATACGCGCTTACTAATCAGTGTTAGTATAAAAGAGGTAAAGAGGTATTTCGTAGTTGTTTATATTTATCGATAATCTACTAGTTATAGACTATACTATTAATAAATATCTATTCTAAGCCTTAGCGGTCACGTGTATCGCCTCGAAGGCTATTTACTATAGAATATCTTATAATAATAATCTTACTACTTTTAACTAAAAATAAAACCGTTTTAGCTTATAGAGTCTAGTTATTAAAATATCTAGTTCTACTTATCTATACTTTTAGAAAATACTATAATATAGTTTACTACTAAGCGATATATATTACTAAGCGATATACTTTCCTCTACTCTACTATCTAAAGAGTAAAATTAAATAATTATAAGATATTATATTAATTAATCTAAATCTAAATCTAATAAACTAGAAGTATCTATAGTCTTTTAATAAGTTTATATATTATAACTAGACTTTCTATAGATACTATATCGTTATCTAGATAGCTATCTCTTCTTTTACCTACTCTTCTTAGAGTACTTATTATATTAAGTCTATTTCTCTACTTTCTTCTAAGCTAATACGTTCTATATATCCTCTATAGTAAGTACTCTCTCTTAATAGACTCGAGTCTTTTTAGCTCTCTAGTGTTTTCTTAGTACTTTACTTACCTTATAAAGAGTATAGACTTTAGCTAATAATAAAGTTATCTTATAAGCTAATAGCTCTATACTCTTAGCTAATATAGCTACTATCTAGAAAATAGAGGTTAGTAAGCTCTCTTAATAATATATAATTTAATTCTTAACTAATATTATCTATAAAAGAGTATTAGTTAGATTATAAGAAAGAAGTCTATAAGACCTAAAGGTTAATATTAGTAGAGAGAATCTATAAAACTATATTTCGCTTATATATTCTTAACTAGTTAATACTATATACTAATAAGCTCTAGATCTTTATATAAGACTCTTTAGAAGTTATAAACGCGATTAAAATATATCTTAAACTCTAGTTATTATTAAATAAATTAATATATCTAGTTCTTACTAATATATAATACTTCTCGAGATTTACTTTCTCTACTATTAATATTTCTTAACTCTAAATATATTTTCTTTTATAACTCTTATACTTAGTAGTAGCTTAAGCTATCTTATAAAGATCTATAATTTCTTTCTATATTAATACTATATTATATACTATTCTAGTAGAATCTCTTTCTAGTTAATTAAGAGACTTAATAATAGAACTAGATAATAAATCTTAGTATCTTTAAATCTAGTCTCGAATAAGTATTAATTAAGTCTCTATCTCGTATATATTTTATAGTATTTTAGATATCTATAGATTATCTTCTAGTATTATTAGTATTAGTATATAAAGCTTTATATTAAGCTTTAATAATATAACTTCTAGATTATATAGAAATAATCTAGTATCTTAAAAGCTCGCGTAGATATTATTCTTTATAAACGCTTTATAAAAAGCTACTTTAAAAGCTAGAAGAAAGATTTCTTTAGTAATATAGTTAATATAATTATATACTAAGTCTAAGATCTTATATCTATATACTTACTTTAATAGTAAAATATAACTAATATTAAGTAGCTATAATAAATATAATAAATATAGAGGTATATAAAGAGTAATAATATTAAAGTCTTTATAAAGTTACTAGAATTTAAGTAGAATATAGCTTTTATAACTATTAATAATTAGTAATCTATATTCTCTAATACTTTATACTTTTATATACTTATTAAAATACTCTAACTATATAACTCTAAGCTTATTATTTATCTAGCTATTTATACTAGTATTAATTATCTAGTTATATAGTATATCTATATTTATATATAAAAAAGAAATAAATACTTTACTAGTAAATATAATAAAAGATAGAATTATCTAGTCTATTATATTAACTTCTTAAATAACTATAATCTATTTATAATTATCTAGCTAAA
Source organism: Hymenoscyphus scutula (assembly GCA_001399465.1). Lineage (NCBI taxonomy): Eukaryota > Fungi > Ascomycota > Leotiomycetes > Helotiales > Helotiaceae > Hymenoscyphus > Hymenoscyphus scutula. The sequence continues at coordinate 14,168 of LKTO01000920.1, forward strand.
CTTTTTTATATCTTCTATATATCTCTAAACTT